>MU847874.1:0-27285 GCA_032690845.1 Eleusine coracana subsp. coracana
AACCTAAAACGGAGCATAACTTTTGCGTCGTTGTCTGTCCGAGGCATACTTTTTTTTTCTATAAAGCCTTTGCGGACGACGGCCAATACCGACAAAAAGTAAATTCGAAGAGTAGAATAGTATATAATTTTTTATATAATAAATACTTTCCTATGGTTAAGATACTGTCCCGAATACCTCCTACTGCCAGCATGTTACATTCAATATAGCGGCGAACTCCATCGTCGTGGAGGACTCGCCCACCGTATCATGAACCGCGCCTAGACTACCGAGTTTATGGGTACACAAGGAACCACAGAAGGTAACCCACATCCCTCGGCCACACGGTTCAGCACACTGTGGGTGTAAGCACATGAAAATGGAGATCTATAACCTAAAACGAGCATAACTTTTTCTTCCATTGTACGATCGGAGCATACTTTTTTTCTAGAAAGCTTGCGGTGAGGCCAACACCGACAAAAACCAAAATTCAAGGAATAGAATAGTATATAATTTTTTACAAAATAAATACATCCCTATGGTTAAGATACTGCCCGAATACCTCCTACTGCCAGCATGTTACATTCAATACAGCGTCGAACTCCATCGTGGTGGAGGACTCGCCCACCGTATCATGTACCGCGCCTAGACTACCGAGTTTATGGGTATAAAAGGAACCATGGAAGGTAACCCACATCCCTCGGCCACGCGGTTCAGCACACCGTGGGTGTAAGCACATGACAAAACGAGACCTATAACCTAGAACGAGCGTAACTTTTGCATTCGTTGTCCAATCGGGGCATACTTTTTTTCTAGAAAGCTTGCGGCGAGGTCAATACCGACAAAAAGCAAAATTCAAAGAGTAGAATAGTATATAATTTTTTACAAAATAAATACTTCCCTATTGTTAAGATACTGCCCCGAATACCTCCTACTGCCAGCATGTTACATTCAATAAAGCGTCGAACTCCATCGTCGTGGAGGACTCGCCCACCGTATCATGAACCGCGCCTAGACTACCGAGTTTATGGGTACACAAGGAACCATGGAAGGTAACCCACATCCCTCGGCCACACTGTTTAGCACACCGTGTGTGTAAGCACACAAAAAATAAGACCTATAACCTAAAACGAGCATAACTTTTGCGTCCATTATCCGTTCGGGGCATACTTTTTTTTTCTAGAAAGCTTGCGACGAGGCCAATACCGACAAAAAGTGAAATTCAAGGATTGGAATAGTATATAATTTTTTACAAAATAAATACTTCCCTATGGTTAAGATACTGCCCAGAATACCACCTACTACCAGCATGTTACATTCAATACAGCGTCGAACTCCATCGTGGTGGAGGACTCGCCCACCGTATAATGAACCGCGCCTAGACTACCGAGTTTATGGGTACACAAGGAACCACAGAAGGTAACCCACATCCCTCGGCCACACGGTTCAGCACACTGTGGGTGTAAGCACATGAAAATGGAGATCTATAACCTAAAACGAGCATAACTTTTTCTTCCATTGTACGATCGGAGCATACTTTTTTTTCTAGAAAGCTTGCGGTGAGGCCAACACCGACAAAAACCAAAATTCAAGGAATAGAATAGTATATAATTTTTTACAAAATAAATACATCCCTATGGTTAAGATACTGCCCCGAATACCTCCTACTGCCAGCATGTTACATTCAATACAGCGTCGAACTCCATCGTGGTGGAGGACTCGCCCACCGTATCATGTACCGCGCCTAGACTACCGAGTTTATGGGTATAAAAGGAACCATGGAAGGTAACCCACATCCCTCGGCCACGCGGTTCAGCACACCGTGGGTGTAAGCACATGACAAAACGAGACCTATAACCTAGAACGAGCGTAACTTTTGCATTCGTTGTCCAATCGGGGCATACTTTTTTTCTAGAAAGCTTGCGGCGAGGTCAATACCGACAAAAAGCAAAATTCAAAGAGTAGAATAGTATATAATTTTTTTACAAAATAAATACTTCCCTATTGTTAAGATACTGCCCCGAATACCTCCTACTGCCAGCATGTTACATTCAATAAAGCGTCGAACTCCATCGTCGTGGAGGACTCGCCCACCGTATCATGAACCGCGCCTAGACTACCGAGTTTATGGGTACACAAGGAACCATGGAAGGTAACCCACATCCCTCGGCCACACTGTTTAGCACACCGTGTGTGTAAGCACACAAAAAATAAGACCTATAACCTAAAACGAGCATAACTTTTGCGTCCATTATCCGTTCGGGGCATACTTTTTTTTCTAGAAAGCTTGCGACGAGGCCAATACTGACAAAAAGTGAAATTCAAGGATTGGAATAGTATATAATTTTTTACAAAATAAATACTTCCCTATGGTTAAGATACTGCCCAGAATACCACCTACTACCAGCATGTTACATTCAATACAGCGTCGAACTCCATCGTGGTGGAGGACTCGCCCACCGTATAATGAACCGCGCCTAGACTACCGAGTTTATGGGTACACAAGGAACCACAGAAGGTAACCCACATCCCTCGGCCACACGGTTCAGCACACTGTGGGTGTAAGCACATGAAAATGGAGATCTATAACCTAAAACGAGCATAACTTTTTCTTCCATTGTACGATCGGAGCATACTTTTTTTCTAGAAAGCTTGCGGTGAGGCCAACACCGACAAAAACCAAAATTCAAGGAATAGAATAGTATATAATTTTTTACAAAATAAATACATCCCTATGGTTAAGATACTGCCTCGAATACCTCCTACTGCCAGCATGTTACATTCAATACAGCGTCGAACTCCATCGTGGTGGAGGACTCGCCCACCGTATCATGTACCGCGCCTAGACTACCGAGTTTATGGGTATAAAAGGAACCATGGAAGGTAACCCACATCCCTCGGCCACGCGGTTCAGCACACCTGTGGGTGTAAGCACATGAAAAATGGAGATCCTATAACCTAAAACGAGCATAACTTTTCTTCCATTGTACGATCGGGGCATACTTTTTTTTCTAGAAAGCTTGCGGCGAGGCCAACACCGACAAAAACCAAAATTCAAGGAATAGAATAGTATATAATTTTTTACAAAATAAATACATCCCTATGGTTAAGATACTGCCCCGAATACCTCCTACTGCCAGCATGTTACATTCAATACAGCGTCGAACTCCATCGTGGTGGAGGACTCGCCCACCGTATAATGAACCGCGCCTAGACTACCGAGTTTATGGGTACACAAGGAACCACAGAAGGTAACCCACATCCCTCGGCCACACGGTTCAGCACACTGTGGGTGTAAGCACATGAAAATGGAGATCTATAACCTAAAACGAGCATAACTTTTTCTTCCATTGTACGATCGGAGCATACTTTTTTTTCTAGAAAGCTTGCGGTGAGGCCAACACCGACAAAAACCAAAATTCAAGGAATAGAATAGTATATAATTTTTTACAAAATAAATACATCCCTATGGTTAAGATACTGCCTCGAATACCTCCTACTGCCAGCATGTTACATTCAATACAGCGTCGAACTCCATCGTGGTGGCGGACTCGCCCACCGTATCATGTACCGCGCCTAGACTACCGAGTTTATGGGTATAAAAGGAACCATGGAAGGTAACCCACATCCCTCGGCCACGCGGTTCAGCACACCGTGGGTGTAAGCACATGACAAAACGAGACCTATAACCTAGAACGAGCGTAACTTTTGCATTCGTTGTCCAATCGGGGCATACTTTTTTTCTAGAAAGCTTGCGGCGAGGTCAATACCGACAAAAAGCAAAATTCAAAGAGTAGAATAGTATATAATTTTTTTACAAAATAAATACTTCCCTATTGTTAAGATACTGCCCCGAATACCTCCTACTGCCAGCATGTTACATTCAATAAAGCGTCGAACTCCATCGTCGTGGAGGACTCGCCCACCGTATCATGAACCGCGCCTAGACTACCGAGTTTATGGGTACACAAGGAACCATGGAAGGTAACCCACATCCCTCGGCCACACTGTTTAGCACACCGTGTGTGTAAGCACACAAAAAATAAGACCTATAACCTAAAACGAGCATAACTTTTGCGTCCATTATCCGTTCGGGGCATACTTTTTTTTTTCTAGAAAGCTTGCGACGAGGCCAATACCGACAAAAAGTGAAATTCAAGGATTGGAATAGTATATAATTTTTTACAAAATAAATACTTCCCTATGGTTAAGATACTGCCCAGAATACCTCCTACTACCAGCATGTTACATTCAATACAGCGTCGAACTCCATCGTGGTGGAGGACTCGCCCACCGTATCATGAACCGCGCCTAGACTACCGAGTTTATGGGTACACAAGGAACCACAGAAGGTAACCCACATCCCTCGGCCACACGGTTCAGCACACTGTGGGTGTAAGCACATGAAAAATGGAGATCTATAACCTAAAACGAGCATAACTTTTTCTTCCATTGTACGATCGGAGCATACTTTTTTTTCTAGAAAGCTTGCGGTGAGGCCAACACCGACAAAAACCAAAATTCAAGGAATAGAATAGTATATAATTTTTTACAAAATAAATACATCCCTATGGTTAAGATACTGCCCCGAATACCTCCTACTGCCAGCATGTTACATTCAATACAGCGTCGAACTCCATCGTGGTGGAGGACTCGCCCACCGTATCATGTACCGCGCCTAGACTACCGAGTTTATGGGTATAAAAGGAACCATGGAAGGTAACCCACATCCCTCGGCCACGCGGTTCAGCACACCGTGGGTGTAAGCACATGACAAAACGAGACCTATAACCTAGAACGAGCGTAACTTTTGCATTCGTTGTCCAATCGGGGCATACTTTTTTTCTAGAAAGCTTGCGGCGAGGTCAATACCGACAAAAAGCAAAATTCAAAGAGTAGAATAGTATATAATTTTTTTACAAAATAAATACTTCCCTATTGTTAAGATACTGCCCCGAATACCTCCTACTGCCAGCATGTTACATTCAATAAAGCGTCGAACTCCATCGTCGTGGAGGACTCGCCCACCGTATCATGAACCGCGCCTAGACTACCGAGTTTATGGGTACACAAGGAACCATGGAAGGTAACCCACATCCCTCGGCCACACTGTTCAGCACACCGTGTGTGTAAGCACACGAAAAATGAGACCTATAACCTAAAACGAGCATAACTTTTGCGTCCATTATCCGTCGGGGCATACTTTTTTTTCTAGAAAGCTTGCGACGAGGCCAATACCGACAAAAAGCAAAATTCAAGGAGTAGAATAGTATATAATTTTTACAAAATAAATACTTCCCTATGGTTAAGATACTGCCCAGAATACCTCCTACTTACCAGCATGTTACATTCAATACAGCGTCGAACTCCATCGTGGTGGAGGACTCGCCCACCGTATCATGAACCGCGCCTAGACTACCGAGTTTATGGGTACACAAGGAACCACATGAAGGTAACCCACATCCCTCGGCCACGCGGTTCAGCACACTGTGGTGTAAGCACATGAAAAATGGAGATCTATAACCTAAAACGAGCATAACTTTTTCGTCCATTGTCCGATTCGGAGCATACTTTTTTTTCTAGAAAGCTTGCGGTGAGGCCAATACCGACAAAAACAAAATTCAAGGAATAGAATAGTATATAATTTTTTACAAAATAAATACATCCCTATGGTTAAGATACTGCCCCGAATACCTCCTACTGCCAGCATGTTACATTCAATACAGCGTCGAACTCCATCGTGGTGGAGGACTCGCCCACCGTATCATGTAACCGCGCCTAGACTACCGAGTTTATGGGTACACAAGGAACCATGGAAGGTAACCCACATCCCTCGGCCACGCGGTTCAGCACACCGTGGGTGTAAGCACATGACAAAATGAGACCTATAACCTAGAACGAGCAGTAACTTTTGCATTCCGTTGTCCAGTCGGGGCATACTTTTTTTCTAGAAAGCTTGCGGCGAGGTCAATACCGACAAAAAGCAAAATTCAAAGAGTAGAATAGTATATAATTTTTTTACAAAATAAATACTTCCCTATGGTTAAGATACTGCCCCGAATACCTCCTACTGCCAGCATGTTACATTCAATAAAGCGTCGAACTCCATCGTCGTGGAGGACTCGCCCACCGTATCATGAACCGCGCCTAGACTACCGAGTTTATGGGTATACAAGGAACCATGGAAGGTAACCCACATCCCTCGGCCACGCGGTTCAGCACACCGTGGGTGTAAGCACATGACAAAATGAGACCTATAACCTAGAACGAGCAGTAACTTTTGCATTCGTTGTCCAATCGGGGCATACTTTTTTTCTAGAAAGCTTGCGGCGAGGTCAATACCGACAAAAAGCAAAATTCAAAGAGTAGAATAGTATATAATTTTTTTACAAAATAAATACTTCCCTATTGTTAAGATACTGCCCCGAATACCTCCTACTGCCAGCATGTTACATTCAATAAAGCGTCGAACTCCATCGTCGTGGAGGACTCGCCCACCGTATCATGAACCGCGCCTAGACTACCGAGTTTATGGGTACACAAGGAACCATGGAAGGTAACCCACATCCCTCGGCCACACTGTTCAGCACACCGTGTGTGTAAGCACACAAAAAATAAGACCTATAACCTAAAACGAGCATAACTTTTGCGTCCATTATCCGTTCGGGGCATACTTTTTTTTCTAGAAAGCTTGCGACGAGGCCAATACCGACAAAAAGTGAAATTCAAGGATTGGAATAGTATATAATTTTTTACAAAATAAATACTTCCCTATGGTTAAGATACTGCCCAGAATACCACCTACTACCAGCATGTTACATTCAATACAGCGTCGAACTCCATCGTGGTGGAGGACTCGCCCACCGTATAATGAACCGCGCCTTGACTACCGAGTGTATGGGTACACAAGCAACCATGGAAGGTAACCCACATCCCTCGGCCACGCGGTTCAGCGCACCATGTGTGTAAGCACACGAAAAATGTGACCTATACCTAAAACGAGCGTAACTTTTGTGTCCTTTGTCCTTACGGGGCATACTCTTTTTTCCAGAAAGCTTGCGACGAGGCCAATACCGATAAAAAGCGAAATTGAAAGAGTAGAATAGTATATAATTTTTTTACAAAATAAATACTTCCCTATTGTTAAGATACTGTCCCGAATACCTCCTACTGCCAGCATGTTACATTTAATAAAGCGTCAAACTCCATCGCGGTGGAGGACTCGCCCACCGTATCATGTACCGCGCCTAGACTACCGAGTTTATGGGTATAAAAGGAACCATGGAAGGTAACCCACATCCCTCGGCCACGCGGTTCAACACACCGTGTGTGTAAGCACACGAAAAAAGAGACCCATAACCTAAAACGAGCATAACTTTTGCGTCCGTTGTCTGTTCGAGGCATACTTTTTTTTCTAGAAAGCTTGCGACGAGGCCAATACCGACAAAAAGTAAAATTCAAAGAGTAGAATAGTATATACTTTTTTATAAAATAAACACTTCCCTATGGTTAAGATACTGTCCCGAATACCTCCTACTGCCAGCATGTTACATTCAATACAGCGTCGAACTCCATCGTCGTGGAGGACTCGCCCACCGTATCATGAACCGCGCCTAGACTACCGATTTATGGGTACACAAGGAACCACAGAAGGTAACCCACATCCTTCGGCCACGCGTTCAGCACCCGTGTGTGTAAGCACAGAAAAAATGAGACCTAGAACCTAAAACGAGCATAACTTTTGCTTCCCTTGTAGCGTTAGGCATACTTTTGTTTTCTAGAAAGCTGCGACGAGGCCAATACCGACAAAAAGCAAAATCAAGGATAGAATAGTATATAATTTTTATAAAAATAAATACTTCCCTATGGTTAAGATACTGCCCGAATACCTTCCTACTGCCAGCATGTTACATTCAATACAGCGTCGAACTCCATCGTGGTGGAGGACTCGCCCACCGTATCATGAACCCTGCCTAGACTACCGAGTTTATGGGTACACAAGGAACCATGGAAGGTAACCCACATCCCTCGGCCACGCGGTTCAGCACACCTGTGTGTAAGCCCATGAAAAATGAGACATATAACCTAAAAGGAGCAGAACTTTTGCATTCGTTGTCCAATCGGGGCATACTTTTTTTTCTAGAAAGCTTGCGGCGAGGTCATACTACAAAAAGCAAAATTCAAATAGTAGAATAGTATATAATTTTTTACAAAATAAATACTTCCCTATGGTTAAGATACTGCCCCGAATACCTCCTACTGCCTAGCATGTTACATTCAATACAGCGTCGAACTCCATCGTCGTGGAGGACTCGCCCACCGTATCATGAACCGCGCCTAGAATACCGAGTTTATGGGTACACAAGGAACCATGGAAGGTAACCCACATCCCTCGGCCACGCGGTTCAGCACACCGTGTGTGTAAGCACACGAAAAATGAGACCTATAACCTAAAACGAGCATAACTTTTGCGTCCATTGTCCGTTCGGGGCATTCTTTTTTTTCTAGAAAGCTTGCGACGAGGCCAATACCGACAAAAAGTGAAATTCAAGGAATAGAATAGTATATAATTTTTTACTAAAATAAATATTCCTATGGTTAAGATACTGCCCCTGAATACCTCCTACTGCCAGCATGTTACATTCAATACAGTCGTCGAACTCCATCGTCGTGGAGGACTCGCCCACCGTATCATGAACCGCGCCTAGACTACCGAGTTTATGGGTATACAAGGAACCATGGAAGGTAACCCACATCCCTCGGCCACGCGGTTCAGCACACCGTGTGTGTAAGCACACGAAAAAATGAGACCTATAACCTAAAACGAGCATAACTTTTGCGTCCGTTGTCCGTTCGAGGCATACTTTTTTTTCTAGAAAGCTTGCGACGAGGCCAATACCGACAAAAAGCAAAATTCAAAGAGTAGAATAGTATATAATTTTTTATAAAATAAATACTTCCCTATGGTTAAGATACTGTCCCGAATACCTCCTACTGCCAGCATGTTACATTCAATACAGCGTCGAACTCCATCGTCGTGGAGGACTCGCCCACCGTATCATGAACCGCGCCTAGACTACCGAGTTTATGGGTACACAAGGAACCATGAAGGTAACCCACATCCCTCGGCCACGCGGTTCAGCACACTGTGGGTGTAAGCACATGAAAATGGAGACCTATAACCTAAAACGAGCATAACTTTTTCTTCCATTGTACGATCGGAGCATACTTTGTTTCCTAGAAAGCTTGCGGCGAGGCCAACACCGACAAAAACCAAAATTCAAGGAATAGAATAGTATATAATTTTTTACAAAATAAATAGATCCCTATATTTAAGATACTGCCCCGAATACCTCCTACTGCCAGCATGTTACATTCAATACAGCGTTGAACTCCATCGTGGTGGAGGACTCGCCCACCATATCAGGAACCGTGCCTAGACTATCGAGTTTGTGGGTACACAAGGAACCATGGAAGGTAACCCACATCCCTCGGCCACGCGGTTCAGAACACCGTGTGTGTAAGCCCACGAAAAATGAGACCTATAACCTAAAAGGAGCATAAATTTTGCGTCCATTGTCCGTTCGGGGCATACTTTTTTTTCTAGAAAGCTTGCAGCGAGGCCAATATTAACAAAAAGCAAATTTCAAATAGTAGAATAGTATATAATTTTTTTACAAAATAAATACTTCCCTATGGTTAAGATATTGCCCCGAATACCACCAACTGCTAGCATGTTACATTCAATACAGCGTCGAAGTCCATCGTCGTGGAGGACTCGCCCACCGTATCATGAACTGCGCCTAGAATACCGAGTTTATGGGTACACAAGGAACCATGGAAGGTAACCCACATCCCTCGGCCACGCGGTTCAGCACTCCGTGTGTGTAAGCACACGAAAAATGAGACCTATAACCTAAAACGAGCATAACTTTTGCATCCATTGTCCGTTCGGGGCATTCTTATTTTTCTAGAAAGCTTGTGACGAGGCAGATACCCACAAAAAGTGAAATTCAAGGAATAGAATAGTATATAATTTTTTATAAAATAAATATTTTCCTATGGTTAAGATACTACCCTGAATACCTCCTACTGCCAGCATGTTACATTCAATACAGCGTCGAACTCCATCGTCGTGGAGGACTCGCCCACCGTATCATGAACCGCGCCTAGACTACCGATTTATGGGTACACAAGGAACCATGGAAGGTAACCCACATCCCTCGGCCACGCGGTTCAGCACACCGTGTGTGTAAGCACATGAAAAATGAGACCTATAACCTAAAACGAGCATAACTTTTGCGTCCGTTGTCCGATTCGGGGCATACTTTTTTTCTAGAAAGCTTGCGAGCGAGGCCAATACCGACAAAAAGCAAAATTCAAGAGTAGAATAGTATATAATTTTTTACAAAATAAATACTTCCCTATGGTTAAGATACTGCCCCGAATACCTCCTACTGCCAGCATGTTACATTCAATACAGCGTCGAAACTCCATCGTGGTGGAGGACTCGCCCACCGTATCATGAACCGCGCCTAGACTACCGAGTTTATGGGTACACAAGGAACCATGGAAGGTAACCCACATCCCTCGGCCACGCGGTTCAGCACACCGTGTGTGTAAGCACACGAAAAATGAGACCTATAACCTAAAACGAGCATAACTTTTGCGTCCGTTGTCCGTTCGGGGCATACTCTTTTTTCTAGAAAGCTTGCGACGAGGCCAATACCGACAAAAAGCAAAATTCAAAGAGTAGAATAGTATATAATCTTTTTACAAAATAAATACTTCCCTATTGTTAAGATACTGCCCCGAATACCTCCTACTGCCAGCATGTTACATTCAATAAAGCGTCGAACTCCATCGTCGTGGAGGACTCGCCCACCGTATCATGAATCAGCGCCTAGACTACCGAGTTTATGGGTACACAAGGAACCATGGAAGGTAACCCACATCCCTCGGCCACACGGTTCAGCACACCGTGTGTGTAAGCACACAAAAAATAAGACCTATAACCTAAAACGAGCATAACTTTTGCGTCCATTGTCCGTTCGGGGCATACTTTTTTTTCTAGAAAGCTTGCGACGAGGCCAATACCGACAAAAAGCAAAATTCAAGGAATAGAATAGTATATAATTTTTTATAAAATAAATACTTTCCTATGGTTAAGATACTACCCTGAATACCTCCTACTGCCAGCATGTTACATTCAATACAGCGTCGAACTCCATCGTGGTGGAGGACTCGCCCACCGTATCATGAACCCGCCTAGACTACCGAGTTTATGGGTACACAAGGAACCATGGAAGGTAACCCACATCCCTCGGCCACGCGGTTCAGCACACCGTGTGTGTAAGCACACGAAAAATGAGACCTATAACCTAAAACGAGCATAACTTTTGCATCCGTTGTCCGTTCGGGGCATACTTTTTTTTCTAGAAAGCTTGCGACGAGGCCAATACCGACAAAAAGCAAAATTCAAAGAGTAGAATAGTATATAATTTTTTACAAATAAATACTTCCCTATGGTTAAGATACTGCCCCGAATACCTCCTACTGCCAGCATGTTACATTCAATACAGCGTCGAACTCCATCGTGGTGGAGGACTCGCCCACCGTATCATGAACCGCGCCTAGACTACCGAGTTTATGGGTACACAAGGAACCATGAAGGTAACCCACATCCCTCGGCCACGCGGTTCAGCACACCGTGTGTGTAAGCACACGAAAAATGAGACCTATAACCTAAAACGAGCATAACTTTTGCGTCCATTGTCCGTTCGGGGCATACTTTTTTTCTAGAAAGCTTGCGACGAGGCCAATACCGACAAAAAGCAAAATTCAAGGAGTAGAATAGTATATAATTTTTTATAAAATAAATACTTTCCTATGGTTAAGATACTGCCCCGAATACCTCCTACTGCCAGCATGTTACATTCAATACAGCGTCGAACTCCATCGTGGTGGAGGACTCGCCCACCGTATCATGAACCGCGCCTAGACTACCGAGTTTATGGGTACACAAGGAACCATGGAAGGTAACCCACATCCCTCGGCCACGCGGTTCAGCACACCGTGTGTGTAAGCACACGAAAAATGAGACCTATAACCTAAAACGAGCATAACTTTTGCGTCCGTTGTCCGTACGGGGCATACTTTTTTTCTAGAAAGCTTGCGACGAGGCCAATACCGACAAAAAGCAAAATTCAAGAGTAGAATAGTATATAATTTTTTATAAAATAAATACTTCCCTATGGTTAAGATACTGCCCCGAATACCTCCTACTGCCAGCATGTTACATTCAATACAGCGTCGAACTCCATCGTGGTGGAGGACTCGCCCACCGTATCATGAACCCGCCTAGACTACCGAGTTTATGGGTACACAAGGAACCATGGAAGGTAACCCACATCCCTCGGCCACGCGGTTCAGCACACCGTGTGTGTAAGCACATGAAAAATGAGACCTATAACCTAAAACGAGCATAACTTTTGCATTCGTTGTCCATTCGGGGCATACTTTTTTTCTAGAAAGCTTGCGGCGAGGTCAATACCGACAAAAAGCAAAATTCAAAGAGTAGAATAGTATATAATTTTTTACAAAATAAATACATTCCCTATGGTTAAGATACTGCCCCGAATACCTCCTACTGCCAGCATGTTACATTCAATACAGCGTCGAACTCCATCGTGGTGGAGGACTCGCCCACCGTATCATGAATCCGCGCCTAGACTACCGAGTTTATGGGTACACAAGCAACCATGGAAGGTAACCCACATCCCTCGGCCACGCGGTTCAGCACACCGTGTGTGTAAGCACACGAAAAATGAGACCTATAACCTAAAACGAGCATAACTTTTGCGTCCGTTGTCCGTTCGGGGCATACTTTTTTTCTAGAAAGCTTGCGACGAGGCCAATACCGACAAAAAGCGAAAATTCAAGGAAGTAGAATAGTATATAATTTTTTACAAAATAAATACTTTCCTATGGTTAAGATACTACCCGAATACCTCCTACTGCCAGCATGTTACATTCAATAAAGCGTCGAACTCCATCGTGGTGGAGGACTCGCCCACCGTATCATGTAACCGCGCCTAGACTACCGAGTTTATGGGTATAAAAGGAACCATGAAGGTAACCCACATCCCTCGGCCACGCGGTTCAGCACACCGTGTGTGTAAGCACACGAAAAATGAGACCTATAACCTAAAACGAGCGTAACTTTTGCTGTCCGTTGTCCGTATCGGGGCATACTCTTTTTTCTAGAAAGCTTGCGACGAGGCCAATACCGACAAAAAGCAAAATTCAAAGAGTAGAATAGTATATAATTTTTTACAAAATAAATACTTCCCTATTGTTAAGATACTGCCCCGAATACCTCCTACTGCCAGCATGTTACATTCAATAAAGCGTCGAACTCCATCGTCGTGGAGGACTCGCCCACCGTATCATGAACCGCGCCTAGACTACCGAGTTTATGGGTACACAAGGAACCATGGAAGGTAACCCACATCCCTCGGCCACACGGTTAGCACACCGTGTGTGTAAGCACACAAAAAATAAGACCTATAACCTAAAACGAGCATAACTTTTGCGTCCATTGTCCGTTCGGGGCATACTTTTTTTTCTAGAAAGCTTGCGACGAGGCCAATACCGACAAAAAGCAAAATTCAAGGAATAGAATAGTATATAATTTTTTATAAAATAAATACTTTCCTATGGTTAAGATACTACCCTGAATACCTCCTACTGCCAGCATGTTACATTCAATACAGCGTCGAACTCCATCGTGGTGGCGGACTCGCCCACCGTATCATGAACCCTGCCTAGACTACCGAGTTTATGGGTACACAAGGAACCATGGAAGGTAACCCACATCCCTCGGCCACGCGGTTCAGCACACTGTGTGTGTAAGCCCATGAAAAATGAGACCTATAACCTAAAACGAGCATAACTTTTGCATTCGTTGTCCATCGGGGCATACTTTTTTTTCTAGAAAGCTTGCGGCGAGGTCAATACCGACAAAAAGCAAAATTCAAAGAGTAGAATAGTATATAATTTTTTACAAAATAAATACATCCCTATGGTTAAGATACTGCCCCGAATACCTCCTACTGCCAGCATGTTACATTCAATACAGCGTCGAACTCCATCGTGGTGGAGGACTCGCCCACCGTATCATGAACCGCGCCTAGACTACCGAGTTTATGGGTACACAAGGAACCATGGAAGGTAACCCACATCCCTCGGCCACGCGGTTCAGCACACCGTGGGCGTAAGCACATGAAAAATGAGACCTATAACCTAAAACGAGCGTAACTTTTGCGTCCGTTGTCCATTCGGGGCATACTATTTTTTCTAGAAAGCTTGCGACGAGGCCAATACCGGCAAAAAGAGAAATTCAAGGAGTAGAATAGTTTATAATTTTTTACAAAATAAATACTTTCCTATGGTTAAGATATTGCCCCGAATACCTCCTACTGCCAGCATGTTACATTCATACAGCGTCGAACTCCATCGTGGTGGAGGACTCGCCCACCGTATAATGAACCGCGCCTAGACTACCGAGTGTATGGGTACACAAGCAACCATAGAAGGTAACCCACATCCCTCGGCCACGCGGTTCAGCACACCGTGTGTGTAAGCACACGAAAAATGTGACCTATACCCTAAAAACGAGCGTAACTTTTGTGTCCGTTGTCCGTACGGGGCATACTCTTTTTTCTAGAAAGCTTGCGACGAGGCCAATACCGACAAAAAGCAAAATTGAAAGAGTAGAATAGTATATAATTTTTTACAAAATAAATACTTCCCTATGGTTAAGATACTGCCCCGAATACCTCCTACTGCCAGCATGTTACATTTAATAAAGCGTCGAACTCCATCGTGGTGGAGGACTCGCCCACCGTATCATGTACCGCGCCTAGACTACCGAGTTTATGGGTATACAAGGAACCATGGAAGGTAACCCACATCCCTCGGCCACGCGGTTCAGCACACCGTGGGTGTAAGCACATGAAAAAATGAGACCTATAACCTAGAACGAGCAGTAACTTTTGCATTCGTTGTCCAATCGGGGCATACTTTTTTTTCTAGAAAGCTTGCGGCGAGGTCAATACCGACAAAAAGCAAAATTCAAAGAGTAGAATAGTATATAATTTTTTACAAAATAAATACTTCCCTATTGTTAAGATACTGCCCCGAATACCTCCTACTGCCAGCATGTTACATTCAATAAAGCGTCGAACTCCATCGTCGGTGGAGGACTCGCCCACCGTATCATGAACCGCGCCTAGACTACCGAGTTTATGGGTACACAAGAACCATGGAAGGTAACCCACATCCCTCGCCACAGCGGTTCAGCACACCGTGTGTGTAGCACACGAAAAATAGACCTATAACCTAAAACGAGCATAACTTTTGCTGTCCGTTGTCCAGTCGGGGCATACTTTTTTTCTAGAAAGCTTGCGACGAGGCCAATACCGACAAAAAGCAAATTCAAGGAGAGAATAGTATATAATTTTTTATACAAATAAATACTTCCTATGGTTAAGATACTGCCCGAATACCTCCTACTGCCAGCATGTTACATTCAATACAGCGTCGAACTCCATCGTGGTGGAGGACTCGCCCACCGTATCATGAACCCTGCCTAGACTACCGAGTTTATGGGTACACAAGGAACCATGGAAGGTAACCCACATCCCTCGGCCACGCGGTTCAGCACACCGTGTGTGTAAGCACATGAAAAACGAGACCTATAACCTAGAACGAGCGTAACTTTTGCATTCGTTGTCCAATCGGGGCATACTTTTTTTCTAGAAAGCTTGCGGCGAGGTCAATACCGACAAAAAGCAAAATTCAAAGAGTAGAATAGTATATAATTTTTTACAAAATAAATACTTCCCTATTGTTAAGATACTGCCCCGAATACCTCCTACTGCCTAGCATGTTACATTCAATAAAGCGTCGAACTCCATCGTCGTGGAGGACTCGCCCACCATATCATGAACCGCGCCTAGACTACCGAGTTTATGGGTACACAAGGAACCATGGAAGGTAACCCACATCCCTCGGCCACGCGGTTCAGCACACCGTGTGTGTAAGCACACGAAAAATGTAGACCTATACCCTAAAACGAGCGTAACTTTTGCTGTCCGTTGTCCGTACGGGGCATACTCTTTTTCTAGAAAGCTTGCGACGAGGCCAATACCGACAAAAAGCAAAATTGAAAGAGTAGAATAGTATATAATTTTTTTACAAATTAAATACTTTCCTATTGTTAAGATACTGCCCCGAATACCTCCTACTGCCAGCATGTTACATTCAATAAAGCGTCGAACTCCATCGTGGTGGAGGACTCGCCCACCGTATCATGTACCGCGCCTAGACTACCGAGTTTATGGGTATAAAAGGAACCATGGAAGGTAACCCACATCCCTCGGCCACGCGGTTCAGCACACCGTGGGTGTAAGCACATGACAAAACGAGACCTATAACCTAGAACGAGCGTAACTTTTGCATTCGTTGTCCAATCGGGGCATACTTTTTTTCTAGAAAGCTTGCGGCGAGGTCAATACCGACAAAAAGCAAAATTCAAAGAGTAGAATAGTATATAATTTTTTTACAAAATAAATACTTCCCTATTGTTAAGATACTGCCCCGAATACCTCCTACTGCCTAGCATGTTACATTCAATAAAGCGTCGAACTCCATCGTCGTGGAGGACTCGCCCACCGTATCATGAACCGCGCCTAGACTACCGAGTTTATGGGTACACAAGGAACCATGGAAGGTAACCCACATCCCTCGGCCACACGGTTTAGCACACCGTGTGTGTAAGCACACAAAAAATAAGACCTATAACCTAAAACGAGCATAACTTTTGCGTCCATTGTCCGTTCGGGGCATACTTTTTTTTTCTAGAAAGCTTGCGACGAGGCCAATACCGACAAAAAGCGAAATTCAAGGAATAGAATAGTATATAATTTTTTATAAAATAAATACTTTCCTATGGCTAAGATACTATCCCTGAATACCTCCTACTGCCAGCATGTTACATTCAATATAGCATCGAACTTCATCGTGGTGGCGGACTCGCCCACCGTATCATGAACCCTGCCTAGACTACCGAGTTTATGGGTACACAAGGAACCATGGAAGGTAACCCACATCCCTCGGCCACGCGGTTCAGCACACCGTGTATGTAAGCCCATGAAAAACCAGACCTATAACCTAAAACGAGCATAACTTTTGCATTCGTTGTCCAATCGGGGCATACTTTTTTTTCTAGAAAGCTTGCGGCGAGGTCAATACTGACAAAAAGCAAAATTCAAAGAGTAGAATAGTATATAATTTTTTACAAAATAAATACATCCCTATGGTTAAGATACTGCCCCGAATACCTCCTACTGCCAGCATGTTACATTCAATACAGCGTCAAACTCCATCGTGGTGGAGGACTCGCCCACCATATCATGAATCACGCCTAGACTTACCGAGTTTATGGGTACACAAGCAACCATGGAAGGTAACCCACATCCCTCGGCCACGCGGTTCAGCACACCGTGGGTGTAAGCACATGAAAAATGAGACCTATAACCTAAAACGAGCGTAACTTTTGCGTCCGTTGTCCATTCGGGGCATACTATTTTTTTCTAGAAAGCTTGCGACGAGGCCAATACCGACAAAAAGAGAAATTCAAGGAGTAGAATAGTATATAATTTTTTATAAAATAAATACTTCCCTATGGTTAAGATACTGCCCCGAATACCTCCTACTGCCAGCATGTTACATTCAATACAGCGTCGAACTCCATCGTGGTGGAGGACTCGCCCACCGTATCATGAACCGCGCCTAGACTACCGAGTTTATGGGTACACAAGGAACCATGGAAGGTAACCCACATCCCTCGGCCACGCGGTTCAGCACACCGTGTGTGTAAGCACACGAAAAATGATGACCTATAACCTAAAACGAGCATAACTTTTGCTGTCCGTTGTCCATTCGGGGCATACTCTTTTTTCTAGAAAGCTTGCGACGAGGCCAATACCGACAAAAAGCAAAATTCAAAGAGTAGAATAGTATATAATTTTTTTACAAAATAAATACTTCCCTATGGTTAAGATACTGCCCCGAATACCTCCTACTGCCAGCATGTTACATTCAATAAAGCGTCGAACTCCATCGTGGTGGAGGACTCGCCCACCGTATCATGTAACCGCGCCTAGACTACCGAGTTTATGGGTATACAAGGAACCATGGAAGGTAACCCACATCCCTCGGCCACGCGGTTCAGCACACCGTGGGTGTAAGCACATGAAAAAACTGAGACCTATAACCTAGAACGAGCGTAACTTTTGCATTCGTTGTCCAATCGGGGCATACTTTTTTTTCTAGAAAGCTTGCGGCGAGGTCAATACCGACAAAAAGCAAAATTCAAAGAGTAGAATAGTATATAATTTTTTTACAAAATAAATACTTCCCTATTGTTAAGATACTGCCCCGAATACCTCCTACTGCCAGCATGTTACATTCAATAAAGCGTCGAACTCCATCGTCGTGGAGGACTCGCCCACCGTATCATGAACCGCGCCTAGACTACCGAGTTTATGGGTACACAAGGAACCATGGAAGGTAACCCACATCCCTCGGCCACACGGTTTAGCACACCGTGTGTGTAAGCACACAAAAAATAAGACCTATAACCTAAAACGAGCATAACTTTTGCGTCCATTATCCGTTCGGGGCATACTTTTTTTTCTAGAAAGCTTGCGACGAGGCCAATACCGACAAAAAGCGAAATTCAAGGAATAGAATAGTATATAATTTTTTATAAAATAAATACTTTCCTATGGCTAAGATACTATCCTGAATACCTCCTACTGCCAGCATGTTACATTCAATATAGCATCGAACTTCATCGTGGTGGCGGACTCGCCCACCGTATCATGAACCCTGCTTAGACTACCGAGTTTATGGGTACACAAGGAACCATGGAAGGTAACCCACATCCCTCGGCCAAGCGGTTCAGCACACCGTGTATGTAAGCCCATGAAAAACCAGACCTATAACCTAAAACGAGCATAACTTTTGCATTCGTTGTCCAATCGGGGCATACTTTTTTTCTAGAAATCTTGCGGCGAGGTCAATACTGACAAAAAGCAAAATTCAAAGAGTAGAATAGTATATAATTTTTTACAAAATAAATACATCCCTATGGTTAAGATACTGCCCCGAATACCTCCTACTGCCAGCATGTTACATTCAATACAGCGTCAAACTCCATCGTGGTGGAGGACTCGCCCACCATATCATGAATCACGCCTAGACTACCGAGTTTATGGGTACACAAGCAACCATGGAAGGTAACCCACATCCCTCGGCCACGCGGTTCAGCACACCGTGGGCTGTAAGCACATGAAAAATGAGACCTATAACCTAAAACGAGCGTAACTTTTGCGTCCGTTGTCCATTCGGGGCATACTATTTTTTCTAGAAAGCTTGCGACGAGGCCAATACCGACAAAAAGAGAAATTCAAGGAGTAGAATAGTATATAATTTTTTATAAAATAAATACTTCCCTATGGTTAAGATACTTGCCCCGAATACCTCCTACTGCCAGCATGTTACATTCAATACAGCGTCGAACTCCATCGTGGTGGAGGACTCGCCCACCGTATCATGAACCGCGCCTAGACTACCGAGTGTATGGGTACACAAGCAACCATGGAAGGTAACCCACATCCCTCGGCCACGCGGTTCAGCACACCGTGTGTGTAAGCACATGAAAAAATGAGACCTATACCTAAAACGAGCGTAACTTTTGCGTCCGTTGTCCAATCGGGGCATACTTTTTTTCTAGAAAGCTTGCGGCGAGGTCAATACCGACAAAAAGCAAAATTCAAAGAGTAGAATAGTATATAATTTTTTTACAAAATAAATACTTCCCTATTGTTAAGATACTGCCCCGAATACCTCCTACTGCCAGCATGTTACATTCAATAAAGCGTCGAACTCCATCGTCGTGGAGGACTCGCCCACCGTATCATGTTACCGCGCCTAGACTACCGAGTTTATGGGTATAAAAGGAACCATGGAAGGTAACCCACATCCCTCGGCCACGCGGTTCAGCACACCGTGTGTGTAAGCACATGAAAAAACTAGACCTATAACCTAGAACGAGCGTAACTTTTGCATTCGTTGTCCAATCGGGGCATACTTTTTTTCTAGAAAGCTTGCGGCGAGGTCAATACCGACAAAAAGCAAAATTCAAAGAGTAGAATAGTATATAATTTTTTTACAAAATAAATACTTCCCTATTGTTAAGATACTGCCCCGAATACCTCCTACTGCCAGCATGTTACATTCAATAAAGCGTCGAACTCCATCGTCGTGGAGGACTCGCCCACCGTATCATGTACCGCGCCTAGACTACCGAGTTTATGGGTATAAAAGGAACCATGGAAGGTAACCCACATCCCTCGGCCACGCGGTTCAGCACACCGTGGGTGTAAGCACATGAAAAAACGAGACCTATAACCTAGAACGAGCGTAACTTTTGCATTCGTTGTCCAATCGGGGCATACTTTTTTTCTAGAAAGCTTGCGGCGAGGTCAATACCGACAAAAAGCAAAATTCAAAGAGTAGAATAGTATATAATTTTTTTACAAAATAAATACATCCCTATTGTTAAGATACTGCCCCGAATACCTCCTACTGCCAGCATGTTACATTCAATAAAGCGTCGAACTCCATCGTCGTGGAGGACTCGCCCACCGTATCATGAACCGCGCCTAGACTACCGAGTTTATGGGTACACAAGGAACCATGGAAGGTAACCCACATCCCTCGGCCACACTGTTTAGCACACCGTGTGTGTAAGCACACAAAAAATAAGACCTATAACCTAAAACGAGCATAACTTTTGCGTCCATTATCCGTTCGGGGCATACTTTTTTTTTCTAGAAAGCTTGCGACGAGGCCAATACCGACAAAAAGCGAAATTCAAGGAATAGAATAGTATATAATTTTTTATAAAATAAATACTTTCCTATGGCTAAGATACTATCCTGAATACCTCCTACTGCCAGCATGTTACATTCAATATAGCATCGAACTTCATCGTGGTGGCCGACTCGCCCACCGTATCATGAACCCTGCTTAGACTACCGAGTTTATGGGTACACAAGGAACCATGGAAGGTAACCCACATCCCTCGGCCAGGCGGTTCAGCACACCGTGTATGTAAGCCCATGAAAAACCAGACCTATAACCTAAAACGAGCATAACTTTTGCATTCGTTGTCCAATCGGGGCATACTTTTTTTCTAGAAATCTTGCGGCGAGGTCAATACTGACAAAAAGCAAAATTCAAAGAGTAGAATAGTATATAATTTTTTACAAAATAAATACATCCCTATGGTTAAGATACTGTCCCGAATACCTCCTACTGCCAGCATGTTACATTCAATACAGCGTCGAACTCCATCGTGGTGGAGGACTCGCCCACCGTATAATGAACCGCGCCTAGACTACCGAGTTTATGGGTACACAAGCAACCACGGAAGGTAACCCACATCCCTCGGCCACGCGGTTCAGCACACCGTGTGTGTAAGCACACGAAAAATGTGACCTATACCCTAAAACGAGCGTAACTTTTGTGTCCGTTGTCCGTACGGGGCATACTCTTTTTTCTAGAAAGCTTGCGACGAGGCCAATACCGACAAAAAGCGAAATTGAAAGAGTAGAATAGTATATAATTTTTTTACAAAATAAATACTTCCCTATTGTTAAGATACTGCCCCGAATACCTCCTACTGCCAGCATGTTACATTTAATAAAGCGTCGAACTCCATCGTGGTGGAGGACTCGCCCACCGTATCATGTACCGCGCCTAGACTACCGAGTTTATGGGTATAAAAGGAACCATGGAAGGTAACCCACATCCCTCGGCCACGCGGTTCAGCACACCGTGTGTGTAAGCACATGAAAAACGAGACCTATAACCTAGAACGAGCGTAACTTTTGCATTCGTTGTCCAATCGGGGCATACTTTTTTTCTAGAAAGCTTGCGGCGAGGTCAATACCGACAAAAAGCAAAATTCAAAGAGTAGAATAGTATATAATTTTTTTACAAAATAAATACTTCCCTATTGTTAAGATACTGCCCCGAATACCTCCTACTGCCAGCATGTTACATTCAATAAAGCGTCGAACTCCATCGTCGTGGAGGACTCGCCCACCGTATCATGAACCGCGCCTAGACTACCGAGTTTATGGGTACACAAGGAACCATGGAAGGTAACCCACATCCCTCGGCCACACTGTTTAGCACACCGTGTGTGTAAGCACACAAAAAATAAGACCTATAACCTAAAACGAGCATAACTTTTGCGTCCATTATCCGTTCGGGGCATACTTTTTTTTCTAGAAAGCTTGCGACGAGGCCAATACCGACAAAAAGCGAAATTCAAGGAATAGAATAGTATATAATTTTTTATAAAATAAATACTTCCTATGGCTAAGATACTATCCCTGAATACCTCCTACTGCCAGCATGTTACATTCAATATAGCATCGAACTTCATCGTGGTGGCGGACTCGCCCACCGTATCATGAACCCTGCTTAGACTACCGAGTTTATGGGTACACAAGGAACCATGGAAGGTAACCCACATCCCTCGGCCACGCGGTTCAGCACACCGTGTGCTGTAAGCACATGAAAAATGAGACCTATAACCTAAAACGAGCATAACTTTTGCAGTCCGTTGTCCATTCGGGGCATACCTTTTTTTCTAGAAAGCTTGCGACGAGGCCAATACCGACAAAAAGCAGAAATTCAAGGAGTAGAATAGTATATAATTTTTTATAAAATAAATACTTCCCTATGGTTAAGATATTGCCCCGAATACCTTCTACTGCCAGCATGTTACATTCAATACAGCGTCGAACTCCATCGTGGTGGAGGACTCGCCCACCGTATAATGAACCGCGCCTAGACTACCGAGTGTATGGGTACACAAGCAACCACGGAAGGTAACCCACATCCCTCGGCCACGCGGTTCAGCACACCGTGTGTGTAAGCACACGAAAAATGTGACCTATACCCTAAAACGAGCGTAACTTTTGTGTCCGTTGTCCGTACGGGGCATACTCTTTTTTCTAGAAAGCTTGCGACGAGGCCAATACCGACAAAAAGCGAAATTGAAAGAGTAGAATAGTATATAATTTTTTTACAAAATAAATACTTCCCTATTGTTAAGATACTGCCCCGAATACCTCCTACTGCCAGCATGTTACATTTAATAAAGCGTCGAACTCAATCGCTGTGGAGGACTCGCCCACCGTATCATGTACCGCGCCTAGACTACCGAGTTTATGCGTATAAAAGGAACCATGGAAGGTAACCCACATCCCTCGGCCACGCGGTTCAGCACACCGTGTGCGTAAGCACATGAAAAACGAGACCTATAACCTAGAACGAGCGTAACTTTTGCATTCGTTGTCCAATCGGGGCATACTTTTTTTCTAGAAAGCTTGCGGCGAGGTCAATACCGACAAAAAGCAAAATTCAAAGAGTAGAATAGTATATAATTTTTTTACAAAATAAATACTTCCCTATTGTTAAGATACTGCCCCGAATACCTCCTACTGCCAAGCATGTTACATTCAATAAAGCGTCGAACTCCATCGTCGTGGAGGACTCGCCCACCGTATCATGAACCGCGCCTAGACTACCGAGTTTATGGGTACACAAGGAACCATGGAAGGTAACCCACATCCCTCGGCCACACTGTTTAGCACACCGTGTGTGTAAGCACACAAAAAATAAGACCTATAACCTTAAAACGAGCATAACTTTTGCGTCCATTATCCGTTCGGGGGATACTTTTTTTTTCTAGAAAGCTTGCGACGAGGCCAATACCGACAAAAAGCGAAATTCAAGGAATTGAATAGTATATAATTTTTTATAAAATAAATACTTTCCTATAGCTAAGATACTATCCTGAATACCTCCTACTGCCAGCATGTTACATTCAATATAGCATCGAACTTCATCGTGGTGGCGGACTCGCCCACCGTATCATGAACCCTGCTTAGACTACCGAGTTTATGGGTACACAAGGAACCATGGAAGGTAACCCACATCCCTCGGCCAGGCGGTTCAGCACACCGTGTATGTAAGCCCATGAAAAACCAGACCTATAACCTAAAACGAGCATAACTTTTGCATTCGTTGTCCAATCAGGGCATACTTTTTTTCTAGAAATCTTGCGGCGAGGTCAATACTGACAAAAAGCAAAATTCAAAGAGTAGAATAGTATATAATTTTTTACAAAATAAATACATCCCTATGGTTAAGATACTGCCCCGAATACCTCCTACTGCCAGCATGTTACATTCAATACAGCGTCAAACTCCATCGTGGTGGAGGACTCGCCCACCATATCATGAATCACGCCTAGATTACCGAGTTTATGGGTACACAAGCAACCATGGAAGCTAACCCACATCCCTCGGCCACGCGGTTCAGCACACCGTGGGCGTAAGCACATGAAAAATGAGACTTATAACCTAAAACGAGCGTAACTTTTGCGTCCGTTGTCCATTCGGGGCATACTATTTTTTCTAGAAAGCTTGCGACGAGGCCAATACCGACAAAAAGCGAAATTGAAAGAGTAGAATAGTATATAATTTTTTTACAAAATAAATACTTCCCTATTGTTAAGATACTGCCCCGAATACCTCCTACTACCAGCATGTTACATTCAATAAAGCGTCGAACTCCATCGTCGTGCAGGACTCGCCCACCGTATCATGAACCGCGCCTAGACTACCGAGTTTATGGGTACACAAGGAACCATGGAAGGTAACCCACATCCCTCGGCCACACTGTTTAGCACACCGTGTGTGTAAGCACACAAAAAATAAGACCTATAACCTAAAACGAGCATAACTTTTGCGTCCATTATCCGTTCGGGGCATACTTTTTTTTTCTAGAAAGCTTGCGACGAGGCCAATACCGACAAAAAGAGAAATTCAAGGAATAGAATAGTATATAATTTTTTATAAAATAAATACTTTCCTATGGCTAAGATACTATCCTGAATACCTCCTACTGCCAGCATGTTACATTCAATATAGCATCGAACTTCATCGTGGTGGCCGACTCGCCCACCGTATCATGAACCCTGCTTAGACTACCGAGTTTATGGGTACACAAGGAACCATGGAAGGTAACCCACATCCCTCGGCCAGGCGGTTCAGCACACCGTGTATGTAAGCCCATGAAAACCAGACCTATAACCTAAAACGAGCATAACTTTTGCATTCGTTGTCCAATCGGGGCATACTTTTTTTCTAGAAATCTTGCGGCGAGGTCAATACTGACAAAAAGCAAAATTCAAAGAGTAGAATAGTATATAATTTTTTACAAAATAAATACATCCCTATGGTTAAGATACTGTCCCGAATACCTCCTACTGCCAGCATGTTACATTCAATACAGCGTCGAACTCCATCGTGGTGGAGGACTCGCCCACCGTATAATGAACCGCGCCTAGACTACCGAGTTTATGGGTACACAAGCAACCACGGAAGGTAACCCACATCCCTCGGCCACGCGGTTCAGCACACCGTGTGTGTAAGCACACGAAAAATGTGACCTATACCCTAAAACGAGCGTAACTTTTGTGTCCGTTGTCCGTACGGGGCATACTCTTTTTTCTAGAAAGCTTGCGACGAGGCCAATACCGACAAAAAGCGAAATTGAAAGAGTAGAATAGTATATAATTTTTTTACAAAATAAATACTTCCCTATTGTTAAGATACTGCCCCGAATACCTCCTACTGCCAGCATGTTACATTTAATAAAGCGTCGAACTCAATCGTGGTGGAGGACTCGCCCACCGTATCATGTACCGCGCCTAGACTACCGAGTTTATGGGTATAAAAGGAACCATGGAAGGTAACCCACATCCCTCGGCCACGCGGTTCAGCACACCATGGGCGTAAGCACATGAAAAACGAGACCTATAACCTAGAACGAGCGTAACTTTTGCATTCGTTGTCCAATCGGGGCATACTTTTTTTCTAGAAAGCTTGCGGCGAGGTCAATACCGACAAAAAGCAAAATTCAAAGAGTAGAATAGTATATAATTTTTTTACAAAATAAATACTTCCCTATTGTTAAGATACTGCCCCGAATACCTCCTACTGCCAACATGTTACATTCAATAAAGCGTCGAACTCCATCGTCGTGGAGGACTCGCCCACCGTATCATGAACCGCGCCTAGACTACCGAGTTTATGGGTACACAAGGAACCATGGAAGGTAACCCACATCCCTCGGCCACACTGTTTAGCACACCGTGTGTGTAAGCACACAAAAAATAAGACCTATAACTTAAAACAAGCATAACTTTTGCGTCCATTATCCGTTCGGGGGATACTTTTTTTTTCTAGAAAGCTTGCGACGAGGCCAATACCGACAAAAAGCGAAATTCAAGGAATTGAATAGTATATAATTTTTTATAAAATAAATACTTTCCTATAGCTAAGATACTATCCTGAATACCTCCTACTGCCAGCATGTTACATACAATATAGCATCGAACTTCATCGTGGTGGCGGACTCGCCCACCGTATCATGAACCCTGCTTAGACTACCGAGTTTATGGGTACACAAGGAACCATGGAAGCTAACCCACATCCCTCGGCCACGCGGTTCAGCACACCGTGGGCGTAAGCACATGAAAAATGAGACCTATAACCTAAAACGAGCGTAACTTTTGCGTCCGTTGTCCATTCGGGGCATACCATTTTTTCTAGAAAGCTTGCGACGAGGCCAATACCGGCAAAAGAGAAATTCATGGAGTAGAGTAGTTTATAATTTTTTATAAAATAAATACTTCCCTATGGTTAAGATATTGCCCCGAATACCTTCTACTGCCAGCATGTTACATTCAATACAGCGTCGAACTCCATCGTGGTGGAGGACTCGCCCACCGTATAATGAAACCGGCCTAGACTACCGAGTGTATGGGTACACAAGCAACCACGGAAGGTAACCCACATCCCTCGGCCACGCGGTTCAGCACACCGTGTGTAAGCACACAAAAAATGTGACCTATACCTAAAACGAGCGTAACTTTTGTGTCCGTTGTCCGTACGGGGCATACTCTTTTTCTAGAAAGCTTGCGACGAGGCCAATACCGACAAAAAGCGAATTGAAAGAGTAGAATAGTATATAATTTTTTTACAAAATAAATACTTCCTATGTTAAGATACTATGCCGAATACCTCC
>MU847875.1:0-27223 GCA_032690845.1 Eleusine coracana subsp. coracana
AACACCTCACCCCTACTTTGAGGGGAGGGTGGCGCTTTTCAAAACTTAGCGAAAAAATGCTAAGGGGCTCTGCAGCCCAAACCCGTCGAAGGGTTCGCTTGAAACACCTCGCCCCTAGCACTTCGGGGGAGAGGGTGTTTTTCAAAAACTTAGCAAAAAAATGCTAAGGCTCGCTGCAGCCCAAACCCGTCGAAGATTCGCTCGAAAACACCTCGCCCTAGCACTTGGAGGGAGGGCGTTTTTCAAAAACTTAGAGCAAAATAAGGGGGTAGCCCAACCCATCGAAGGGTTCGATCGAAAACACCTCGCCCCTAGCACTTCGAGGGGAGGGTGGCATTTTTAAAAAAGCAAAAAAATGCTAAGGGATCGCTGTAGCCCAAACCCATCGAAGGATTCGCTTGAAAACACCTCGCCCCTAGCACTTCGAGGGGGAGGTGTGTTTTTCAAAAACTTAAAAAAAATGCTAAGGGGTTCGCTGCAGCCCAACCCATCGAAGGGTTCGCTTGAAAACACCTCGCCCTAGCACTTCGGGGGAGGGTGGTTTTAAAAAACTTAGCGAAAAAATGCTAAGGGGATCGCTGCAGCCAAACCTCGAAGGATCGAAAACACCTCGCCCCTAGCACTTCGAGGGGAGGGTGGCGTTTTTAAAAAACTTAGTGAGCAAATGTTAAGGGGATCGCTGTAGCCCAAACCCATCGAAGGATAGCTTGAAAACACGTCGCCCCTAGCACTTTGAGGGGAGGGTGCTTTTTTTCAAAAACTTAGCAAAAAAATGCTAAGGGGCTTGCTGCAGCCCAAACCTGTCGAAGGGTTCACTCGAAACACCTCGCCCTAGCACTTCGGGGGAGGGTGGTTTTTAAAAAACTTAGCAAAAAATGCTAAGGGGCTCGCTGCAGCCCAAACCTCGAAGGGTTCGCTCGAAAACACCTCGCCCCTAGCACTTCGGGGGAGGGTTGCATTTTCAAAAACTTAGCGAAAAAAGCTAAGGGGCTCGCTGCAGCCCAAACCCGTCGAAGGGTTCACTCGAAACACCTCCCCTAGCACTTTGAGGGGAGGGTGGCGTTTTTCAAAAACTTAGCAAAAATGCTAAGGGGCTCGCAGCCCAAACCCTCGAAGGATTCGAAAACACCTCGCCCCTAGCACTTGAGGGGGAGCGTGGCTTTTTCAAACTTAGCAAAAAAATAAGGCTTGCTGCAGCCCAAACCTCGAAGGGTTCGCTCGAAAACACCTCGCCCTAGCACTTCGAGGGGAGGTGCATTTTTCAAAAACAGCAAAAAATGCTAAGGGGCTCGCTGAAGCCCAAACCCTCGAAGGGTTCGCTCGAAAACACCTCGCCCCTAGCACTTCGAGGGAGGGTGGCGTTTTTCAAAAACTTAGCAATGCTAAGGGGTCGGTGCAGCCCAAACCCTCGAAGGGTGCTTGAAAACACCTCGCCCCTAGCACTTCGAGGGGAGGGTGGCTTTTTTTCAAAACTTAGCAAAAAATGCTAAGGCTGCTGCAGCCAAACCCATCGAAGGGTTCGATCAAAAACACCTTGCCCCTAGCACTTCGAGGGGGAGGGTGGTTTTTAAAAAACTTAGTGAAAATGTTAAGGGGATCGCTGTAGCCCAAACCCATCGAAGGACTAGCTTGAAAACACGTCGCCCCTAGCACTTTGAGGGGAAGGGTGCTTTTTTCAAAACTTAGCAAAAAAATGCTACAGGCTTGCTGCAGCCCAAACCCATCAAAGGTTCGATCAAAACACCTCGCCCCTAGCACTTCGAGGGAGGGTGGCGTTTTTAAAAAACTTAGCAAAAAATGCTAAGGGGCGCGTAGCCCAAACCCACGAAGGGTTCGCTTGAAAAACACCTCGCCCCTAGCACTTCAGGGCGAGGGTGTTTTTTCCAAAAACTTAGCGAAAAAATGCTAAGGCTCGCTGCAGCCCAAACCCGTCGAAGGGTTCGAAAACACCTTGCCCCTAGCACTTCGAGGGAGGTTTTTTAAAAAACTTAGCAAATGTAAGGGGCTGCCCAAACCCATCGAAGGTTGAAAACAACACCCCCTAGCACTTTGAGGGGAGGGTGGCTTTTTCAAAAACTTAGCAAAAATGCTAAGGCTCGCTGCAGCAAACCCATCAAGGGTTCGCTCAAAACACCTCGCCCTAGCACTTCGAGGGGGAGGGTGCATTTTTAAAAAACTTAGCAAAAAATGCTAAGGGGCTCGCTGCAGCCCAAACCCGTCGAAGGGTTCGCTCGAAAACACTTGCCCCTAGCACTTCCAGAGGGAGGGTAGCGTTTTTAAAAAACTTAGTGAGCAAATGTTAAGGGGATCGCTGTAGCCCAAACCCATCGAAGGACTAGCTTGAAAACACGTCGCCCCTAGCACTTTGAGGGGAGGGTGGTTTTTTCAAAAACTTAGCAAAAAAATGCTACAAGGCTTGCTGCAGCTTAAACCCGTCAAAGGGTTCGCTCAAAAACACCTCGCCCCTAGCACTCGAGGGGAGGGTTGCATTTTAAAAAAAAACTTAGCGAAAAAATGCTAAGGGGCTCGCTGTAGCCCAAACCCATCGAAGGATTAGCTTGAAAACACGTCGCCCCTAGCACTTCGAGGGGAGGTGTGGCGTTTTTAAAAAAACTTAGTGAGCAAATGTTAAGGGGATCGCTGTAGCCCAAACCCATCGAAGGATTCTTGAAAACACGTCGCCCCTAGCACTTTAAGGGGGAGGGTGCTTTTTTTCAAAAACTTAGTTAAAAATGCTAAGGGGATCGCTGCAGCCCAAACCCGTCGAAGGCTCACTCGAAAACACCTCGCCCCTAGCACTTCGAGGGGAGGGTTGCGTTTTCCAAAATTTAGCGAATAAATGCTATGGGTCTCGCTGCAGAAACCTGTCAAAGGGTTCGCTCGAAAACACCTCACCCCTAGCCTTTGAGGGGGAGGGTGGCATTTTTCAAAAACTTAGCGAAAAATTGCTAAGGGGCTTACTGCAGCCCAAACCTGTCGAAGGGTTCACTCGAAACACCTCGCCCCTAGCACTTTCAGGGGGAGTGGTTTTTCAAAAACTTAGCAAAAAATGCTAAGGGGCTCGCTGCAGCCCAAACCCGTCGAAGGATTCGCTCGAAAACACCTCGCCTCTAGCACTTGAGAGGAGCGTGGCGTTTTTCAAAAACTTAGTGAGCAAATGTTAAGGGGATTGTAGCCCAACCCCTCGAAGGGTTCACTCGAAAACACCTCGCCCCTAGCACTTTGAGGGGGAGAGTGGCATTTTTCAAAAACACAGCAAAAAAATGCTAAGGGGCTCGCTGAGCCCAAACCCGTCAAAAGGATTCGCTCGAAAACACCTCGCCCCTAGCACTTCGAGGGAAGCGTGGCGCTTTTCAAAAACTTAGCAAAAATGCTAAGGGGTTCGGTGCAGCCCAAACCCATCGAAGGGTTCGCTTGAAAACACCTCGCCCTAGCACTTCGAGGGGGAGGTGGCATTTTTCAAAAAACTTAGCAAAAAATGCTAACAGGCTCGCTGCAGCCCAAACCCGTCGAAGGGTTCGATCGAAAACACCTTGCCCCTAGCACTTCGAGAGGAGGGTGGCGTTTTTAAAAACTTAGTGAGCAAATGTTAAGGGGATCGCTATAGCCCAAACCCATCGAAGGACTAGCTTGAAAACACGTCGCCCCTAGCACTTTGAGGGGAGGGTGCTTTTTTCAAAAACTTAGCAAAAAAATGCTACAAGGCTTGCTGCAGCTTAAACCCATCAAAGGGTTCACTCAAAAACACCTCGCCCCTAGCACTTCGAGAGGGAGGGTTGCGTTTTTAAAAAACTTAGCAAAAAATGCTAAGGGGCTCGTTGCAGCCCAAACCCGTCGAAGGGTTCGCTTGAAAACACCTCGCCCCTAGCACTTCAAAGGCGGAGGGTGCATTTCAAAAACTTAGCGAAAAAATGCTAACGGTCTCGCTGCAGGCCAAACCCGTCGAAGGGTTCGATCGAAAACACCTCCCCTAGCACTTCGAGAGGGAGGGTGGCGTTTTTAAAAACTTAGAGCAAATGTTAAGGGGATCGCGGTAGCCCAAACCCATCGAAGGACTAGCTTGAAAACACGTCGCCCCTAGCACTTTGAGGGGGAGGGTGCTTTTTTCAAAAACTTAGCAAAAAAAAGGCTACAAGGCTTGCTGCAGCTTAACCCATCAAAGGGTTCGCTCGAAAACACCTCGCCCCTAGCACTTCGAGGGGGAAGCGTGCCTTTTTCAAAAACTAGCGAAAAAAATGCTAACGGTCTCGCTGCACCCAAACCCGTCGAACGGTTCGATCGAAAACACCTTGCCCCTAGCACTTCGAGAGGGAGGGTGGCGTTTTTATAAAAACTTAGTGAGCAAATGTTAAGGGGATCGCTGTAGCCCAACCCATCGAAGGACTAGCTTGAAAAACACGTCGCCCCTAGCACTTTGAGGGGAAGGGTGCTTTTTTTCAAGAACTGCAAAAAAAATGCTACAAGGCTTGTGCTGCCAGCTTAAACCCATCAAAGGGTTCGCTCAAAAACACCTCGCCACTAGCATTTCGAGGGGGAGGGTTGTGTTTTAAAAAACTTAGCGAAAAAATGTAAGGGGCTCGCTGTAGCCCAAACCATCGAAGATTAGCTTGAAAACACGTCTCCCCTAGCACTTCGAAGGGGAGGGTGGCATTTTTCAAAAACTTAGCAAAAAAATGCTAAGGCTCGCTGCAGCCCAAACCCATCGAAAGGTTCGATCGAAAACACCTTGCCCCTAGTACTTTGATAGGGAGGGTGGCATTTTTCAAAAACTTAGCAAATGTAAGGGGATCGCTGTAGCCGAAACTTGACAGGGTTCTCGAAACACCTCGCCCCTAGCACTTTGAGGGCGAGGGTGCTTTTTTCAAAAACTTAGCGAAAAATGCTACAAGGCTCGCTGTAGCCCAAACCCGTCGAAGGCTTCGCTCAAAACACCGCCCCTAGCACTTCGAGCGGGGGTTGCATTTTCCAAAAACTTAGCAAAAAATGCTAAGGGTCGCTGCAGAACACCCATCGAAGGTTTCGCTCGAAAACACCTCACCCCTAGCACTTCCAAGGGGAGGGTGGCGCTTTTTCAAAACTTAGCAAAAAATGCTAAGGGGCTCGTTGCAGCCCAAACCCATCGAAGGGTTCGCTTGAAAACACCTCACCCGTAGCACTTCGAGGGGGAGGGTGGCATTTTCAAAAAACTTAGCGAAAAAATGCTAACAGGCTCGCTGCAGCCCAACACCCCGGAGGATTCGATAGAAACACCTTGCCCCTAGCACTTCCAGAGGGAGGGTAGCGTTTTTTAAAAAACTTAGTGAGCAAATGTTAAGGGGATCGCTGTAGCCCAAACCCATCGAAGGACTAGCTTGAAAACACGTCGCCCCTAGCAACTTTGAGGGGGAGGGTGGTTTTTTCAAAAACATAGCGAAAAAAATGCTACAAGGCTTGCTGCAGCTTAAACCCTCAAAGGGTTCGCTCAAAAAACCTCGCCCACTAGCACATCGAGGGGGAGGGTTGCTTTTAAAAAAAAACTTAGCGAAAAAATGCTAAGGGGCTCGCTGTAGCCCAACCCATCGAAGGATTAGCTGAAAACACGTCGCCCCTAGCACTTCGACGGGGAGGGTGGCGTTTTTAAAAAACTTAGTGAGCAAATGTTAAGGGGATCGCTGTAGCCCAAACCCACGAAGGATTAGCTTGAAAACACGTCGGCCCTAGCACTTTAAGGGGGAGGGTGCTTTTTTAAAAAAACTTAGTTAAAAAATGCTAAGGGGGATCGCTGCCAGCCCAACCCCGTCGAAGGGCTCACTCGAAAGACACCTCGCCCCTAGCACTTCGAGGGGGAGGGTTGCGTTTTCCAAAAATTTAGCGAATAAATGCTATGGGTCTCGCTGCAGAAAGAAACCTGTCAAATGGTTCGCTCGAAAACAGCCTCACCCCTAGTCCTTTGAGGGGGAGGGTGGCATTTTTCAAAAACTTAGCGAAAATTGCTAAGGGGCTTACTGCAGCCCAAACCTGTCGAAGGGTTCACCTCGAAGACACCTCGCCCCTAGCACTTTCAGGGGGAGAGTGGTTTTTTCAAAAACTTAGCAAAAAAATGCTAAGGGCTCGCTGCGCCGCCCAAACCCGTCGAAGGATTCGCTCGAAAACACCTCGCCTCTAGCACTTGGAGAGGAGCGTGCGTTTTTCAAAAACTTAGTGAGCAAATTAAGGGATTGTTGTAGCCCTAACCCCTCGAAGGGTTCACTCGAAAACACGTCGCCCCTAGCACTTTGAGGGGGAGAGTGGCATTTTTCAAAAACACAGCAAAAAAATGCTAAGGGGCTCGCTAAGCCCAAACCCGTCAAAAGGATTCGCTCGAAAACACCTCGCCCCTAGCACTTCGAGGGGAAGCGTGGCGCTTTTCAAAAACTTAGCAAAAAATGCTAAGGGGTTCGGTGCAGCCCAAACCCATCGAAGGGTTCGCTTGAAAACACTCGCCCGTAGCACTTCGAGGGGAGGGTGGCATTTTCAAAAACTTAGCGAAAAAATGCTAACAGGCTCGCTGCAGCCCAAACCCGTCGAAGGGTTCGATCGAAAACACCTTGCCCCTAGCACTTCGAGAGGGAGGGTGGCGTTTTTAAAAAACTTAGTGAGCAAATGTTAAGGGGATCGTTGTTGCCCAACCCATTGAAGGACTAGCTTGAAAACACGTCGCCCCTAGCACTTTGAGGGGAAGGGTGCTTTTTTCAAAAACTTAGCAAAAAAAAATGCTACAAGGCTTGCTGCAGCTTAAACCCATCAAAGGGTTCACTCAAAAACACCTCGCCCCTAGCACTTCGAGAGGGAGGGTTGCGTTTTTAAAAACTTAGCAAAAAATGCTAAGGGGCTCGTTGCAGCCAAACCCATCGAAGGTTCGCTTGAAAACACCTCGCCCCTAGCACTTCAAAGGCGGAGGGTTGCATTTTCCAAAAACTTAGCGAAAAAAATGGTAACGGTCTCGCTGCAGCCCAAACCCGTCGAAGGGTTCGATCGAAAACAGCTTGCCCCTAGCACTTCGAGAGGGAGGGTGGCGTTTTTAAAAAACTTAGTGAGCAAATGTTAAGGGGATCGCGGTAGCCCAAACCCATCGAAGGACTAGCTTGAAAACACGTCGCCCCTAGCACTTTGAGGGGGAGGGTGCTTTTTTCAAAACTAGCAAAAAAAGGCTACAAGGCTTGCTGCAGCTTAAACCCATCAAAGGGTTCGCTCGAAAACACCTCGCCCCTAGCACTTCGAGGGGAAGCGTGGCTTTTTTTCGAAAACTTAGCGAAAAAAATGCTAACGGTCTCGCTGCAGCCCAAACCCGTCGAACGGTTCGACCGAAAACACCTTGCCCCTAGCACTTCGAGAGGGAGGGTGGCGTTTTTAAAAAACTTAGTGAGCAAATGTTAAGGGGATCACTGTAGCCCAAACCCATCGAAGGACTAGCTTGAAAACACGTCGCCCCTAGCACTTTGAGGGGAAGGGTGCTTTTTTCAAAAACTTAGCAAAAAAATGCTACAAGGCTTGCCGCAGCTTAAACCCATCAAAGGGTTCGCTCAAAAACACCTCGCCCCTAGCATTTCGAGGGGAAGGGTTGTGTTTTTAAAAGAACTTAGCGAAAAAATGCTAAGGGGCTCGCTGTAGCCCAAACCCATCGAAAGATTAGCTTGAAAACACGTCTCCCCTAGCACTTCGAAGGGGAGGGTGGCATTTTTCAAAAACTTAGCAAAAAAATACTAAGGGGCTCGCTGCAGCCCAAACCCATCGAAAGGTTCGATCGAAAACACCTTGCCCCTAGTACTTTGATAGGGAGGGTGGCATTTTTCAAAAACTTAGTGAGCAAATGTTAAGGGGATCGCTGTAGCCGAAACTTGACAAAGGGTTCGCTCGAAAACACCTCGCCCCTAGCACTTTGAGGGCGAGGGTGCTTTTTTCAAAAACTTAGCGAAAAAATGCTACAAGGCTCGCTGTAGCCCAAACCCGTCGAAGGCTTCGCTCAAAACACCTCGCCCCTAGCACTTCGAGCGGGAGGGTTGCATTTTCCAAAAACTTAGCAAAAAAATGCTAAGGGTCTCACTGCAGAACATACCCGTCGAAGGGTTCGCTCGAAAACACCTCACCCCTAGCACTTCCAAGGGGAGGGTGGCGCTTTTCAAAACTTAGCAAAAAATGCTAAGGGGCTCGTTGCAGCCCAAACCCATCGAAGGGTTCGCTTGAAAACACCTCGCCCGTAGCACTTCGAGGGGGAGGGTGGCATTTTCAAAAAACTTAGCGAAAAAATGCTAACAGGCTCGCTGCAGCCCAAACCCGTCGAAGGATTCGATAGAAAACACCTTGCCCCTAGCACTTCCAGAGGGAGGGTAGCGTTTTTAAAAAACTTAGTGAGCAAATGTTAAGGGGATCGCTGTAGCCCAAACCCATCGAAGGACTAGCTTGAAAACACGTCGCCCCTAGTACTTTGAGGGGGAGAGTGGTTTATTCAAAAACTTAGCGAAAAAATGCTACAAGGCTTGCCGCAGCTTAAACCTGTCAAAGGGTTTCGCTCGAAAACACCTCACCCCTAGTCCTTTGAGGGGGAGGGTGGCATTTTTCAAAAACTTAGCGAAAAATTGCTAAGGGGCTTACTGCAGCCCAAACCTGTCGAAGGGTTCACTCGAAGACACCTCGCCCCTAGCACTTTCAGGGGGAGAGTGGTGTTTTTCAAAAACTTAGCAAAAAAATGCTAAGGGGCTCGTTGCAGCCCAAACCCATCGAAGGATTCGCTCGAAAACACCTCGCCTCTAGCACTTTGAGAGGGAGCGTGGCGTTTTTCAAAAACTTAGTGAGCAAATGTTAAGGGGATTGTTGTAGCCCTAACCCCTCGAAGGGTTCACTCGAAAACACGTCGCCCCTAGCACTTTGAGGGGGAGAGTGGCATTTTTCAAAAACACAGCAAAAAAATGCTAACGGGCTCGCTGAAGCCCAAACCCGTCAAAAGGATTCGCTCGAAAACACCTCGCCCCTAGCACTTCGAGGGGAAGCGTGGCATTTTTCAAAAACTTAGCAAAAAAATTCTAAGGGGCTCGTTGCAGCCCAAACCCATCGAAGGGTTCTCTTGAAAACACCTCGCCCCTAGCACTTCAAAGGCGGAGGGTTGTGTTTTCCAAAAACTTAGCGAAAAAATGCTAACAGGCTCGCTGCAGCCCAAACCCGTCGAAGGATTCGATAGAAAACACCTTGCCCCTAGCACTTCCAGAGGGAGGGTAGCGTTTTTAAAAAACTTAGTGAGCAAATGTTAAGGGGATCGCTGTAGCCCAAACCCATCTAAGGACTAGCTTGAAAACACGTCGCCCCTAGTACTTTGAGGGGGAGAGTGGTTTTTTCAAAAACTTAGCGAAAAAATGCTACAAGGCTTGCTGCAGCTTAAACCCGTCAAAGGGTTCGCTCAAAAACACCTCGCCCCTAGCACTTCGAGGGGGAGGGTTGCATTTTTAAAAAAAACTTCGCGAAAAAATGCTAAGGGGCTCGCTGTAGCCCAAACCCATCGAAGGATTAGCTTGAAAACACGTCGCCCCTAGCACTTCGACGGGGAGGGTGGCGTTTTTAAAAAACTTAGTGAGCAAATGTTAAGGGGATCGCTGTAGCCCAAACCCATCGAAGGACTAGCTTGAAAACACGTCGCCCCTAGTACTTTGAGGGGGAGAGTGTTTTTTTTCAAAAACTTAGCGAAAAAATGCTACAAGGCTTGCTGCAGCTTAAACCCGTCAAAGGGTTCGCTCAAAAACACCTCGCCCCTAGCACTTCGAGGGGGAGGGTTGCATTTTTAAAAAAAACTTCGCGAAAAAATGCTAAGGGGCTCGCTGTAGCCCAAACCCATCGAAGGATTAGCTTGAAAACACGTCGCCCCTAGCACTTCGACGGGGAGGGTGGCGTTTTTAAAAAACTTAGTGAGCAAATGTTAAGGGGATCGCTGTAGCCCAAATCCATCGAAGGATTAGCTTGAAAACACGTCGCCCCTAGCACTTTAAGGGGGAGGGTGCTTTTTTCAAAAAACTTAGTTAAAAAATGCTATGGGGATCGCTGCAGCCCAAACCCGTTGAAGGGCTCACTCGAAAACACCTCGCCCCTAGCACTTCGAGGGGGAGGGTTGCGTTTTCCAAAAATTTAGCGAATAAATGCTATGGGTCTCGCTGCAGAAGAAACCTGTCAAAGGGTTCGCTCGAAAACACCTCACCCCTAGTCCTTTGAGGGGGAGGGTGGCATTTTTCAAAAACTTAGCGAAAAATTGCTAAGGGGCTTACTGCAGCCCAAACCTGTCGAAGGGTTCACTCGAAGACACCTCGCCCCTAGCACTTTCAGGGGGAGAGTGGTGTTTTTCAAAAACTTAGCAAAAAAATGCTAAGGGGCTCGTTGCAGCCCAAACCCGTCGAAGGATTCACTCGAAAACACCTCGCCTCTAGCACTTTGAGAGGGAGCGTGGCGTTTTTCAAAAACTTAGTGAGCAAATGTTAAGGGGATTGTTGTAGCCCTAACCCCTCGAAGGGTTCACTCGAAAACACGTCGCCCCTAGCACTTTGAGGGGGAGAGTGGCATTTTTCAAAAACACAGCAAAAAAATGCTAACGGGCTCGCTGAAGCCCAAACCCGTCAAAAGGATTCGCTCGAAAACACCTCGCCCCTAGCACTTCGAGGGGAAGCGTGGCATTTTTCAAAAACTTAGCAAAAAAAAATTCTAAGGGGCTCGTTGCAGCCCAAACCCATCGAAGGGTTCTCTTGAAAACACCTCGCCCCTAGCACTTCAAAGGCGGAGGGTTGTGTTTTCCAAAAACTTAGCGAAAAAATGCTAACGGTCTCGCTGCAGCCCAAACTCGTCGAAGGGTTCGATCGAAAACACCTTGCCCCTAGCACTTCGAGAGGGAGGGTGGCATTTTTAAAAAACATAGTAAGCAAATGTTAAGGGGATCGCTGTAGCCCAAACCCATCGAAGGACTAGCTTGAAAACACGTCGCCCCTAGCACTTTGAGGGGGAGGGTGGTTTTTTTCAAAAACTTAGCGAAAAAATGCTACAAGGCTTGCTGCAGCTTAAACCCGTCAAAGGGTTTGCTCAAAAACACCTCGCCCCTAGCACTTCGAGGGGGAGGGTTGCATTTAAAAAAAAAAACTTAGCGAAAAAATGCAACGGGGCTCGGTGTAGCCCAAACCCATCGAAGGATTAGCTTGAAAACACGTCGCCCCTAGCACTTCGACGGGGAGGGTGGCGTTTTTAAAAAACTTAGTGAGCAAATGTTAAGGGGATCGCTGTAGCCCAAACCCATCGAAGGATTAGCTTGAAAACACGTCGCCCCTAGCACTTTGAGGGGGAGGGTGCTTTTTTCAAAAAACTTAGTTAAAAAATGCTAAGGGGATCGCTGCAGCCCAAACCCGTCGAAGGGCTCACTCGAAAACACCTCGCCCCTAGCACTTCGAGGGGGAGGGTTGCGTTTTCCAAAAAGTTAGCGAATAAATGCTATGGGTCACGCTGCAGAAGAAACCTGTCAAAGGGTTCGCTCGAAAACACCTCACCCCTAGTACTTTGAGGGGGTGGGTGGCATTTTTCAAAAACTTAGCGAAAAAATGCTAAGGGGCTTACTGCAGCCCAAACCTGTCGATTGGTTCACTCGAAGACACCTCGCCCCTAGCACTTTGAGGGGGAGGGTGCTTTTTTCAAAAACTTAGCAAAAAAATGCTACAAGGCTTGCTGCATCTTAAACCCATCAAAGGGTTCGCTCAAAAACACCTCGCCCCTAGCACTTCGAGGGGGAGGGTTGTGTTTTTAAAAAAACTAAGCGAAAAAATGCTAAGGGGCTCGCTGGAGCCCAAACCCATCGAAGGATTAGCTTGAAAACACGTCTCCCCTAGCACTTGGACGGGGAGGGTGTCATTTTTCAAAAACTTAGCAAAAAAATGCTAAGGGGCTCGCTGCAGCCCAAACCCATCGAAAGGTTCGATCGAAAACACCTTGCCCCTAGTACTTTGATAGGGAGGGTGGCATTTTTCAAAAACTTAGTGAGCAAATGTTAAGGGGATCGCTGTAGCCGAAACCTGACAAAGGGTTCGCTTGAAAACACCTCGCCCCTAGCACTTTGAGGGGGAGGGTGCTTTTTTCAAAAACTTAGCGAAAAAATGCTACAAGGCTCGCTGTAGCCCAAACCCGTCGAAGGGTTCGCTCAAAAACACCTCGCCCCTAGCACTTCGAGCGGGAGGGTTGCATTTTCCAAAAACTTAGCAAAAAAATGCTAAGGGTCTCGCTGCAGAACATACCCGTCGAAGGGTTCGCTCGAAAACACCTCACCCCTAGCACTTCCAAGGGGAGGGTGGCGCTTTTCAAAAACTTAGCAAAAAATGCTAAGGGGCTCGTTACAGCCCAAACCCATCGAAGGGTTCGCTTGAAAACACCTCGCTCGTAGCACTTCAAGGGGGAGGGTGGCATTTTCAAAAAACTTAGTGAAAAAATGCTAAGGGGATCGCTGCAGGCCAAACCCGTCGAAGGGCTCGCTCGAAAACACCTCACCCCTAGCACTTCGAGGGGGAGGGTTGCCTTTTCCAAAAACTTAGCGAATAAATACTAAGGGTCTCACTGCAGAACAAACCCGTCAAAGGGTTCGCTCGAAAACACCTCACCCCTAGTACTTCGAGGGGGAGGGTGGCGTTTTTCAAAAACTTAGCAAAAAAATGCTAAGGGGCTCACTGCAGCCCAAACCAGTCAAAGGGTTCACTCGAAAACACCTCGCCCCTAGCACATTGAGGGGGAGAGTGGCATTTTTCAAAAACTTAGCAAAAAAAATGCTAAGGGGCTCGCTGCAGCCCAAACCCGTCGAAGGATTCGCTCGAAAACACCTCGCCTCTAGCACTTGGAGAGGGAGCGTGGCGTTTTTCAAAAACTTAGTGAGCAAATGTTTAGGGGATCGCTGTAGCCGAAACCTGACAAAGGGTTCGCTTGAAAACACCTCGCCCCTAGCACTTTGAGGGGGAGGGTGCTTTTTTCAAAAACTTAGCGAAAAAATGCTACAAGGCTCGCTGTAGCCCAAACCCGTCGAAGGGTTCGCTCAAAAACACCTCGCCCCTAGCACTTCGAGCGGGAGGGTTGCATTTTCCAAAAACTTAGCAAAAAAATGCTAAGGGTCTCGCTGCAGAACATACCCGTCGAAGGGTTCGCTCGAAAACACCTCACCCCTAGCACTTCCAAGGGGAGGGTGGCGCTTTTCAAAAACTTAGCAAAAAATGCTAAGGGGCTCGTTACAGCCCAAACCCATCGAAGGGTTCGCTTGAAAACACCTCGCTCGTAGCACTTCAAGGGGGAGGGTGGCATTTTCAAAAAACATAGTGAAAAAATGCTAATGGGATCGCTGCAGGCCAAACCCGTCGAAGGGCTCGCTCGAAAACACCTCACCCCTAGCACTTCGAGGGGGAGGGTTGCCTTTTCCAAAAACTTAGCGAATAAATGCTAAGGGTCTCACTGCAGAACAAACCCGTCAAAGGGTTCGCTCGAAAACACCTCACCCCTAGTACTTCGAGGGGGAGGGTGGCGTTTTTCAAAAACTTAGCAAAAAAATGCTAAGGGGCTCACTGCAGCCCAAACCAGTCAAAGGGTTCACTCGAAAACACCTCGCCCCTAGCACATTGAGGGGGAGAGTGGCATTTTTCAAAAACTTAGCAAAAAATGCTAAGGGGCTCGCTGCAGCCCAAACCCGTCGAAGGATTCGCTCGAAAACACCTCGCCTCTAGCACTTGGAGAGGGAGCGTGGCGTTTTTCAAAAACTTAGTGAGCAAATGTTTAGGGGATTGTTGTAGCCCTAACCCCTCGAAGGATTCACTCGAAAACACGCCGCCCCTAGCACTTTGAGGGGGAGAGTGGCATTTTTCAAAAACACAGCAAAAAAATGCTAAGGGGCTCGCTGAAGCCCAAACCCGTCAAAAGGATTCGCTCGAAAACACCTCGCCCCTAGCACTTCGAGGGGAAGCGTGGCGCTTTTCAAAAACTTAGCAAAAAATGATAAGGGGCTCGTTGCAGCCCAAACCCATCGAAGGGTTTGCTTGAAAACACCTCGCCCGTAGCACTTCGAGGGGGAGGGTGGCATTTTCAAAAAACTTAGTGAAAAAATGCTAATAGGCTCGCTGCAGCCCAAACCCGTCGAAGGGTTCGATCGAAAACACCTTGCCCCTAGCACTTCGAGAGGGAGGGTGGCGTTCTTAAAAAACTTAGTGAACAAATGTTAAGGGGATCGCTGGAGCCCAAACCCATCGAAGGACTAGCTTGAAAACACGTCGCCCCCTAGCACTTTGAGGGGGAGGGTGGTTTTTTCAAAAACTTAGCGAAAAAATGCTACAAGGCTTGCTGCAGCCCAAACCCGTCAAAGGGTTTGCTCAAAAACACCTCGCCCCTAGCACTTCGAGAGGGAGGGTGGTGTTTTTAAAAAACTTAGCGAAAAAATGCTAAGGGGCTCGCTGTAGCCCAAACCCATCGAAGGATTAGCTTGAAAACACGTTGCCCCTAGCACTTCGACGGGGAGGGTGGCATTTTTCAAAAACTTAGCAAAAAAATGCTAAGGGGCTCGCTGCAGCCCAAACACATCGAAGGGTTTGCTCGAAAACACCTCACCCCTAGCACTTTCAAGGGGAGGGTTGCGTTTTTTCAAAACGTAGCAAAAAAATGCTAAGGGGATCGCTGCAGCCCAAACCCGTCGAAGGGCTCGCTCGAAAACACCTCGCCCCTAGCATTTCGAGGGGGAGGGTTGCCTTTTTCAAAAACTTAGCAAATAAATGCTCAGGGTCTCGCTGCAGAACAAACCCGTCAAAGGGTTTGCTCGAAAACAACTCACCCCTAGTACTTCGAGGGGGAGGGTGGCGTTTTTCAAAAACTTAGCAAAAAAATGCTAAGGGGCTCACTGCAGCCCAAACCCGTCGAAGGATTCGCTCGAAAACACCTCACCCCTAGCACTTTGAGGGGGAGGGTGGTGTTTTTCTAAAACTTAGCAAAAAAATACTAAGGGGCTCGCTGCAGCCCAAACCCATCGAAGGATTCGCTCGAAAACACCTTGCCCCTAGCACTTCGAGAGGCAGGGTGGCGTTTTTCAAAAACTTACTGAGCAAATGTTAAGGGGATTGTTGTAGCCCAAACCCCTCGAAGGGTTCACTCGAAAACACGTCGCCCCAAGCACTTTGAGGGGGAGAGTGGCGTTTTTCAAAAACTTCGCAAAAAAATGATAGGGGGCTCGTTGCAGCCCAAACCCCTCGAAGGGTTCGCTCGAAAACACCTCGCCCCGAGCACTTTGAGGGGGAGGGTGGTGTTTTTCAAAAACTTAGTGGGCAAATGTTAAGCGGATCGTTGTAGCCCAAACCTGACAAAGGGTTCGCCTGAAAACACCTCGCCCCTAGCACTTCGAGGGGAGGGTTGCGTTTTCCAAAAACATAGCGAAAAAATGCTATGGGGATCGCTGCGGCCCAATCCCGTCGAAGGGCTCGCTCGAAAACACCTCGCCCCAAGCACTTCGAGGGGGAGGGTTGCGTTTTCCAAAAACATAGCAAATAAATGCTAAGGGTCTCGCTGCAGAACAGTCCCCTCAAAGGGTTCACTCAAAACACCTCACCCCTAGCACTTCGAGGGTGAGGGTGGCGTTTTCAAAAACTTAGCAAAAAATGCTAAGGGGCTCACTACAGTCCAAACCCGTCGAAGGGTTCGATCGAAAACACCTTGCCCCTAGCACTTCGAGAGGGAGGGTGGCGTTTTTCAAAAACTTAGTGAGCAAATGTTAAGGGGATCGCTGTAGCCCAAACCTGACAAAGGGTTCGATCGAAAACACCTCACCCCTCGCACATTGAGGGGGTGGGTGGCTTTTTTTCAAAAACTTAGCGAAAAAATTCTACAACGCTCGCTACGGCCCAAACCCTGTCGAAGGGTTCGCTCGAAAACACCTCGCCCCTAGCACTTCGAGGGGGAGGGTGGCATTTTACAAAAACTTAGCGAAAAAATGCTAAGGGTCTCGCTGTAGAACAAACCCGTCGAAGGGTTCGCTCGAAAACACCTCACCCCTAGCACTTCGAGGGGGAGGGTGGCGTTTTTCAAAAACTACTTAGCAAAAGAATGCTAAGGGGCTCACTGCAGCCCAAATCCATTGAAGGGTTCGCTCGAAAACACCTCCGCCCTAGCACTTCGAGCGGGAGGGTGGTGTTTTGCAAAAACTTAGCAACAAAATGCTAAGGGGCTCGCCGCAGCCCAAACCCATCGAAGGGTTTTCTCAAAAACACCTCGCCCTTAGCACTTCGAGGGGAGGGTGGCGTTTTTCAAAAAACATAGTGAAAAAATGCTAAAGGGATCGCTACAACCAAAACACGTCGAAGGGCTCGGTCAAAAATACCTCGCCCCTAGCACTTTGAGGGGGAGGGTGGTGTTTTCCAAAAACTTAGTGAAAAAATCCTAAGGGGCTCGCTGCAGCCCAAACCCCTTTGAAGGGTTCGATCAAAAACACTTTGCCTCTAGCACTTCGAGAGGGAGGGTGGCGTTTCCAAAAACTTAGTGAGCAAATGTTAAGGGGATCTATCTAGCCCAAACCTGACAAAGGGTTCGCTCGAAAACACCTCGTCCCAAGCACTTTCGAGGGGGGAGGGTGGCATTTTTCAAAAACTTAGTGAAAAAATGTTAAGGGGATCGCTGTAGCCCAAACCTGACAAAGGGATCGCTCGAAAACACCTCACCCCAAGCACTTCGAGGGGGAGGGTTGCGTTTTCCAAAAACTTAGTGAAAAAATCCTAAGGGGTTCGCTGCAGCCCAAACCCGTTGAAGGATTTGCTCGAAAACACCTCGCCCCCAGCACTTCCAAGGGGAGGGTGGCGTTTTTCAAAAACATAGCAAAAAGTGCTAAGGGGCTCGCTGCAGCCCAAACCCATCGAACGATTCGCTCGAAAATACCTCGCCCCTAGCACTTCGAGGGGAGAGTGGCATTTTTAAAAAACATAGTGAAAAAATGCTAAGGGGATCGCTGCAGCCCAAACCCGTCGAAGGGCTCGCTCGAAGACACCTCACCCCTAGCACTTCGAGAGGGAGGGTGACGTTTTTCAAAAACTTAGCGAAAAAAATGCTAAGGGTCTCACTGCAGAACAAACCCGTCGAAGGGTTCGCTCGAAGACACCTCACCCCTAGCACTTCGAGAGGGAGGGTGGCATTTTTCAAAAAACTTAGTGAAAAAATGCTAAGGGGCTCACTGCAGCCCAAACCCATCGAAGGGTTCGCTCGAAACACCTCGCCCCTAGAACTTCGAGCGGGAGGGTGCATTTTTCAAAAACATAGCGACAAAATGCTAAGGGGCTCGCCGCAACCCAAACCCCTTTGAAGGGTTCGATTGAAAACACCTTGCCCCTAGCACTTCGAGAGGGAGGGTGGCGTTTTTCAAAAACTTAGTGAGCAAATGTTAAGGGGATCATTGTAGCCCAAACCTGACAAAGGGTTCGCTCGAAAACACCTCACCCCTAACTTTGAGGGGGAGGGTGGCTTTTTTTCAAAAACTTAGCGAAAAAATGCTACAAGGCTCGCTACGGCCCAAACCCTATCGAAGGGTTCGCTCGAAAACACCTCGCCCCTAGCACTTCAAGGAGGAGGGTGGCATTTTCCAAAAACATAGCGAAAAAATTCTATGGGTCTCCCTGTAGAACAAACCCGGCGAAGGGTTCGCTCGAAAACACCTCGCCCCTAGCACTTTGAGCGGGACGGTGGTGTTTTTCAAATACTTATTGACAAAATGCTAAGGGGCTCGCCGCAGCCCAAACCCCTTTGAAGGGTTCGATCGAAAACACTTTGCCTCTAGAACTTCAAGAGGGAGGGTGGTGTTTTTCAAAAACTTAGTGAGCAAATGTTAAGGGGATCTCTCTAGCCCAAACCGGACAAAGGGTTCGCTCGAAACACTCCTCGCCCCTAGCACTTCGTGGGGGAGGGTGGCGTTTTTCAATAACTCAGTGAAAAAATGTTAAGGGGCTCGCTGTAGCCCAAACCTGACAAAGGGTTCGCTCGAAAACACCTCGCCCCTAGCACTTCGAGGGGGAGGGCTGCGTTTTCCAAAAACTTAGCAAAAAAATGCTAAGGGCTCACTGCAGCCTAAACCCGTTGAAGGATTTGCTCGAAAACACCTCGCCCCTAGCACTTCCAAGGGGAAGGTGGCGTTTTTCAAAAACTTAGCAAAAAATGCTAAGGGGCTCGCTGCAGCCTAAACCCATCGAACGGTTCGCTCGAAAATACCTCGCCCCTAGCACTTCGAGGGTAGGGTGGCGTTTTTCAAAAATTTTAGTGAAAAAATTCTAAGGGGATCGCTGCAGCCCAAACCCGTCGAAGGGCTCGCTCGAAAACACCTCGCCCCTAGCACTTCGATGGGGAGGGTGGCGTTTTCCAAAACTTAGCGAAAAAAATGCTAAGGGTCTCACTACAGAACAAACCTGTCGAAGGGTTCTCTCGAAGACACCTCACCCCTATCACTTCGAGAGGGAAGGTGACGTTTTTCAAAAACTTAGCGAAAAAATGCTAAGGGCTCGCTGCAGCCCAAACCCGTCGCAAGTGCTCGCTCGAAAACACCTCGCCCCTAGCACTTCGAGTGGGAGGGTGGTGTTTTCCAAAAACTTAGTGAAAAAATCCTAAGGGGCTCGCTGCAGCCCAAACCCCTTTGAAGGGTTCGATCAAAAACACTTTGCCTCTAGCACTTCGAGAGGGAGGGTGGCGTTTTCCAAAAACTTAGTGAGCAAATGTTAAGGGGATCTGTCTAGCCCAAACCTGACAAAGGGTTCGCTCGAAAACACCTCGTCCCTAGCACTTTCGACGGGGAGGGTGGCGTTTTTCAAAAACTTAGTGAAAAAATGTTAAGGGGATCGCTGTAGCACAAACCTGACAAGGGGTTCGCTCGAAACACCTCACCCCTAGCACATCGAGGGGGAGGGTTGTGTTTTCCAAAAACTTAGTGAAAAAATCCTAAGGGGCTCGCTGCAGCCCAAACCCGCTGAAGGATTTGCTCGAAAACACCTCGCCCCCAGCACTTCCAAGGGGAGGGTGGCGTTTTTCAAAAACATAGCAAAAAGTGCTAAGGGGCTCGCTGCAGCCCAAACGCATCGAACGGTTTCGCTCGAAAATACCTCGCCCCTAGCACTTCGATGGGAGTGTGGCATTTTCAAAAAATTTAGTGAAAAAATGCTAAGGGAATCGCTGCAGCCGAAAACCCGTCGAAGGGCTCGCTCGAAGACACCTCACCCCTAGCACTTCGAGAGGGAGGGTGACGTTTTTCAAAAACTTAGCGAAAAAATGCTAAGGGTCTCACTGCAGAACAAACCCGTCGAAGGGTTCGCTCGAAGACACCTCACCCCTAGCACTTCGAGAGGGAGGGTGGCATTTTTTCAAAAAACTTAGTGAAAAAATGCTAAGGGGCGCACTGCAGCCCAAACCCATCGAAGGGTTCGCTCGAAAACACCTCGCCCCTAGAACTTCGAGCGGGAGGGTGGCATTTTTTCAAAAAACATAGCGACAAAATGCTAAGGGGCTCGCCACAAACCCAAACCCCTTTGAAGGGTTCGATTGAAAACACCTTGCCCCTAGCACTTCGAGAGGGAGGGTGGCGTTTTTCAAAAACTTAGTGAGCAAATGTTAAGGGGATCATTGTAGCCCAAACCTGACAAAGGGTTCGCTCGAAAACACCTCACCCCTAGCACTTTGAGGGGGAGGGTGGCTTTTTTTCAAAAAACTTAGCGAAAAAAAATGCTACAAGGCTCGCTACGGCCCAAACCCTATCGAAGGGTTCGCTCGAAAACACCTCGCCCCTAGCACTTCAAGGAGGAGGGTGGCATTTTCCAAAAACTTAGCGAAAAAATTCTATGGGTCTCCCTGTAGAACAAACCCGGCGAAGGGTTCGCTCGAAAACACCTCGCCCCTAGCACTTTGAGCGGGACGGTGGCGTTTTTCAAATACTTATCGACAAAATGCTAAGGGGCTCGCCGCAGCCCAAACCCCTTTGAAGGGTTCGATCGAAAACACTTTGCCTCTAGAACTTCAAGAGGGAGGGTGGTGTTTTTCAAAAACTTAGTGAGCAAATGTTAAGGGGATCTCTCTAGCCCAAACCGGACAAAGGGTTCGCTCGAAAACTCCTCGCCCCTAGCACTTCGTGGGGAGGGTGGCGTTTTTTCAATAACTCAGTGAAAAAATGTTAAGGGGCTCGCTGTAGCCCAAACTGACAAAGGGTTCGCTCGAAACACCTCGCCCCTAGCACTTCGAGGGGGAGGGCTGCGTTTTCCAAAAACTTAGTAAAAAATGCTAAGGGGCTCACTGCAGCCTAAACCCGTTGAAGGATTTGCTCGAAAACACCTCGCCCCTAGCACTTCCAAGGGGAAGGTGACGTTTTTCAAAAACTTAGCAAAAAATGCTAAGGGGCTCGCTGCAGCCTAAACCCATCGAACGGTTCGCTCGAAAATACCTCGCCCCTAGCACTTCGAGGGTAGGGTGGCGTTTTTCAAAAATTTTAGTGAAAAAATTCTAAGGGGATCGCTGCAGCCCAAACCCGTCGAAGGGCTCGCTCGAAAACACCCTCGCCCCTAGCACTTCGATGGGGAGGGTGGCGTTTTCCAAAAACTTAGCGAAAAAAATGCTAAGGGTCTCACTACAGAACAAACCTGTCGAAGGGTTCTCTCGAAGACACCTCACCCCTATCACTTCGAGAGGGAAGGTGACGTTTTTCAAAAACTTAGCGAAAAAATGCTAAGGGGCTCGCTGCAGCCCAAACCCGTCGCAAGTGCTCGCTCGAAAACACCTCGCCCCTAGCACTTCGAGGGGGAGGGTGGTGTTTTCCCAAAAACTTAGTGAAAAAATCCTAAGGGGCTCGCTGCAGCCCAAACCCCTTTGAAGGGTTCGATCAAAAACACTTTGCCTCTAGCACTTCGAGAGGGAGGGTGGCGTTTTCCAAAAACTTAGTGAGCAAATGTTAAGGGGATCTGTCTAGCCCAAACCTGACAAAGGGTTCGCATTCGAAAACACCTCGTCCCTAGCACTTTCGACGAGGAGGGTGGCGTTTTTCAAAAACTTAGTGAAAAAATGTTAAGGGGATCGCTGTAGCACAAACCTGACAAAGGGTTCGCTCGAAAACACCTCACCCCTAGCACTTCGAGGAGGAGGGTTGTGTTTTCCCAAAAACTTAGTGAAAAAATCCTAAGGGGCTCGCTGCAGCCCAAACCCGCTGAAGGATTTGCTCGAAAACAACCTCGCCCCCAGCACTTCCAAGGGGAGGGTGGCGTTTTTCAAAAACATAGCAAAAAGTGCTAAGGGGCTCGCTGCAGCCCAAACGCATCGAACGGTTCGCTCGAAAATACCTCGCCCCTAGCACTTCGATGGGAGTGTGGCATTTTTCAAAAAATTTAGTGAAAAAATGCTAAGGGAATCGCTGCAGCCGAAACCCGTCAAAGGGCTCGCTCGAAGACACCTCACCCCTAGCACTTCGAGAGGGAGGGTGACGTTTTTCCAAAAACTTAGCGAAAAAATGCTAAGGGTCTCACTGCAGAACAAACCCGTCGAAGGGTTCGCTCGAAGACACCTCACCCCTAGCACTTCGAGAGGGAGGGTGGCATTTTTCAAAAAACTTAGTGAAAAAATGCTAAGGGGCTCACTGCAGCCCAAACCCATCGAAGGGTTCACTCGAAAACACCTCGCCCCTAGAACTTCGAGCGGGAGGGTGGCATTTTTCAAAAACATAGCGACAAAATGCTAAGGGGCTCGCCGCAACCCAAACCCCTTTGAAGGGTTCGATTGAAAACACCTTGCCCCTAGCACTTCGAGAGGGAGGTTGGCGTTTTTCAAAACTTAGTGAGCAAATGTTAAGGGGATCATTGTAGCCCAAACCTGACAAAGGGTTCGCCTCGAAAACACCTCACCCTAGCACTTTGAGGGGGAGGGTGGCTTTTTTTCAAAAACTTAGCGAAAAAATGCTACAAGGCTCGTTACGGCCCAAACCCTGTCGAAGGGTTCGCTCGAAAAACACCTCGCCCCTAGCACTTCAAGGAGGAGGGTGGCATTTTCCAAAAACTTAGCGAAAAAATTCTATGGGTCTCCCTGTAGAACAAACCGGCGAAGGGTTCGCTCGAACACACCTCGCCCCTAGCACTTTGAGCGGGACGGTGGCGTTTTTTCAAATACTTATCGACAAAATGCTAAGGGGCTCGCCGCAGCCCAAACCCCTTTGAAGGGTTCGATCGAAACACTTTGCCTCTAGAACTTCAAGAGGGAGGGTGGTGTTTTTCAAAAACTTAGTGAGCAAATGTTAAGGGGATCTCTCTAGCCCAAACCGGACAAGGGTTCGCTCAGAAACTCCTCGCCCCTAGCACTTCGTGGGGGAGGGTGGCGTTTTTCAATAACTCAGTGAAAAAATGTTAAGGGGCTCGCTGTAGCCCAAACCTGACAAAGGGTTCGCTCGAAAACACCTCGCCCCTAGCACTTCGAGGGGGAGGGCTGCGTTTTCCAAAAACTTAGTAAAAAAATGCTAAGGGGCTCACTGCAGCCTAAACCCGTTGAAGGATTTGCTCGAAAACACCTCGCCCCTAGCACTTCGATGGGGAGGTGGCGTTTTTCCAAAAACTTAGCGAAAAAATGCTAAGGGTCTCACTACAAACAAACCTGTCGAAGGTTCTCTCGAAACACCTCACCCCTATCACTTCGAGAGGGAAGGTGGCGTTTTTCAAAACTTAGCGAAAAAATGCTAAGGGGCTCGCTGCAGCCCAAACCCGTCGCAAGCTCGCTCGAAAACACCTCGCCCCTAGCACTTCGAGGGGAGGGTGGTGTTTTCCAAAAACTTAGTGAAAAAATCCTAAGGAGCTCGCTGCAGCCCAAACCCCTTTGAAGGGTTCGATCAAACACTTTGCCTCTAGCACTTCAAGAGGGAGGGTGGCGTTTCAAAAACTTAGTGAGCAAATGTTAAGGGGATCTGTCTAGCCCAAACCTGACAAGGGTTCGCTCGAAAACCTCGTCCCTAGCACTTTCGAGGGGAGGGTGGCGTTTTTCAAAAACTAGTGAAAAATGTTAAGGGGTCGCTGTAGCACAAACCTGACAGGGTTCGCTCGAAAACACCTCACCCCTAGCACTTCGAGGGGAGGTTGTGTTTTCCAAAAACTTAGTGAAAAATCCTAAGGGGCTCGCTGCAGCCCAAACCTGAAGGATTGCTCGAAAACACCTCGCCCCCAGCACTTCCAGGGAGGGTGGCGTTTTTCAAAAACATAGCAAAAAATGCTAAGGGGCTCGCTGCAGCCCAAACGCATCGAACGGTTCGCTCGAAAATACCTCGCCCCTAGCACTTCGATGGAGTGTGGCATTTTTCAAAAACTTAGTGAAAAAATGCTAAGGGAATCGCTGCAGCCGAAACCCTCGAAGGGCTCGCTCGAAACACCTCACCCCTAGCACTTCGAGAGGGAGGGTGGCATTTTTCAAAAAACTTAGTGAAAAAATGCTAAGGGGCTCACTGCAGCCCAAACCCATCGAAGGGTTCGGTCGAAAACACCTCGCCCCTAGACTTCGAGCGGGAGGGTGGCATTTTTCAAAAACATAGCGACAAAATGCTAAGGGCTCGCCGCAACCCAAACCCCGAAGGGTTCGATTGAAAACACCTTGCCCCTAGCACTTCGAGAGGGAGGGTGGCGTTTTTAAAAACTTAGTGAGCAAAATGTTAAGGGGATCATTGTAGCCCAAACCTGACAAAGGGTTCGCTCGAAAACACCTCACCCCTAGCACTTTGAGGGGGAGGGTGGCTTTTTTCAAAAACTTAGCGAAAAAAATGCTACAAGGCTCGCTACGGCCCAAACCCTGTCGAAGGGTTCGCTCGAAAACACCTCGCCCCTAGCACTTCAAGGAGGAGGGTGGCATTTTCCAAAAACTTAGCGAAAAAATGCTATGGGTCTCCTGTAGAACAAACCCGGCGAAGGGTTCGCTCGAAAACACCTCGCCCCTAGCACTTTGAGCGGGACGGTGGCGTTTTTCAAAACTTATCGACAAAATGCTAAGGGCTCGCCGCAGCCCAAACCCCTTGAAGGGTTCGATCGAAAACACTTGCCCTAGACTTCAAGGGAGGGTGGTGTTTTTCAAAAACTTAGTGAGCAAATGTTAAGGGGATCTCTCTAGCCCAAACCGGACAAAGGGTTCGCTCGAAACACCTCGCCCCTAGCACTTCGTGGGGGAGGGTGCGTTTTCAATAACTTAGTGAAAAATGTTAAGGGCTCGCTGTAGCCCAAACCTGACAAGGGTTCACTCGAAAACACCTCGCCCCTAGCACTTCGAGGGAGGGCTGCGTTTTCCAAAAACTTAGTAAAAAATGCTAAGGGGCTCACTGCAGCCTAAACCCGTTGAAGTCTCGAAAACACCTCGCCCTAGCACTTCCAAGGGGAAGGTGGCGTTTTTCAAAAACTTAGCAAAAAATGCTAAGGGCTCGCTGCAGCCTAAACCCATCGAACGGTTCGCTCGAAAACACCTCGCCCCTAGCACTTCGAGGGTAGGGTGGCGTTTTTCAAAATTTTAGTGAAAAAATTCTAAGGGGATCGCTGCAGCCCAAACCCGTCGAAGGGCTCGCTCGAAAACACCTCGCCCCTAGCACTTCGATGGGGAGGGTGGCGTTTTCCAAAAACTTAGCGAAAAAATGCTAAGGGTCTCACTACAGAACAACCTGTCGAAGGGTTCTCTCGAAGACACCTCACCCTATCACTTCGAGAGGGAAGGTGACGTTTTTCAAAACTTAGCGAAAAAATGCTAAGGGGCTCGCTGCAGCCCAAACCCGTCGAAGTGCTCGCTCGAAAACACCTCGCCCCTAGCACTTCGAGGGGAGGTGGTGTTTTCCAAAACTTAGTGAAAAAATCCTAAGGGCTCGCTGCAGCCCAAACCCCTTGAAGGGTTCGATCAAAAACACTTTGCCTCTAGCACTTCGAGAGGGAGGGTGGCGTTTTCCAAAAACTTAGTGAGCAAATGTAAGGGGATCTATCTAGCCCAAACCTGACAAAGGGTTCGCTCGAAAACACCTCGTCCCAGCACTTTCGACGGGGAGGGTGGCGTTTTTCAAAACTTAGTGAAAAAATGTTAAGGGGATCGCTGTAGCACAAACCTGACAAAGGGTTCGCTCGAAAACACCTCACCCCTAGCACTTCGAGGGGGAGGGTGTGTTTTCCCAAAAACTTAGTGAAAAATCCTAAGGGGCTCGCTGCAGCCCAAACCCGCTGAAGGATTGCTCGAAAACCTCGCCCCCAGCACTTCCAAGGGGAGGGTGGCGTTTTTCAAAAACATAGCAAAAAGTGCTAAGGGGCTCGCTGCAGCCGAAACGCATCGAACGGTTCGCTCGAAAATACCTCGCCCCTACACTTTGAGGGAGTGGCATTTTTCAAAAATTTAGTGAAAAAATGCTAAGGAATCGCTGCAGCCGAAACCCGAAGGGCTCGCTCGAAACACCTCACCCCTAGCACTTCGAGAGGGAGGGTGATTTTTCAAAACTTAGCGAAAAAATGCTAAGGGTCTCACTGCAGAACAAACCCGTCGAAGGGTTCGCTCGAAGACACCTCACCCCTAGCACTTCGAGAGGGAGGTGGCATTTTTCAAAAAACTTAGTGAAAAAATGCTAAGGGGCTCACTGCAGCCCAAACCAATCGAAGGGTTCGCTCGAAAACACCTCGCCCCTAGAACTTCGAGCGGGAGGGTGGCATTTTTCAAAAACATAGCGACAAAATGCTAAGGGCTCGCCGCACCCAAACCCCTTTGAAGGGTTCGATTGAAACACCTTGCCCCTAGCACTTCGAGAGGGAGGGTGGCGTTTTTCAAAACTTAGTGAGCAAATATTAAGGGGATCATTGTAGCCCAAACCTGACAAAGGTTCGCTCGAAAACACCACCCCTAGCACTTTGAGGGGGAGGGTGGCTTTTTCAAAAACTTAGCGAAAAAATGCTACAAGGCTCGCTACGGCCCAACCCTGTCGAAGGGTTCGCTCGAAAACACCTCGCCCCTAGCACTTCGAGGAGGAGGGTGGCATTTTCCAAAAACTTAGCGAAAAAATTCTATGGGTCTCCCTGTAGAACAAACCCGGCGAAGGGTTCGCTCGAAAACACCTCGCCCCTAGCACTTTGACGGGACGGTGGCGTTTTTCAAATACTTATCGACAAAATGCTAAGGGGCTCGCCGCAGCCCAAACCCGTCGAAGGGCTCGCCGAAAACCCTCGCCCTAGCACTTCGATGGGGAGGGTGGCGTTTTCCAAAACTTAGCGAAAAAATGCTAAGGGTCTCACTGCTGAACAAACCTGTCGAAAGGGTTCTCTCGAAGACACCTCCCCCTATCACTTCGAGAGGGAAGGTGACGTTTTTCAAAAACTTAGCGAAAAAATGCTAAGGGGCTCGCTGCAGCCCAAACCCGTCGCAAGTGCTCGCTCGAAAACACCTCGCCCCTAGCACTTCGAGGGGAGGGTGGTGTTTTCCAAAACTTAGTGAAAAAATCCTAAGGGGCTCGCTGCATCCCAAACCCCTTTGAAGGGTTTGAAAAACACTTTGCTCTAGCACTTCGAGAGGAGGGTGGCGTTTTTCCAAACTTAGTGAGCAAATGTTAAGGGGATCTGTCTAGCCCAAACCTGACAAGGTTCGCTCGAAACACCTCGTCCCTAGCACTTTCGACGGGGAGGGTGGCGTTTTTCAAAAACATAGTGAAAAATGTTAAGGGGATCACTGTAGCACAAACCTGACAAAGGGTTTGCTCTCGAAAACACCTCACCCCTAGCACTTCGAGGGGGAGGGTTGTGTTTTCCAAAACATAGTGAAAAAATCTAAGGGGCTCGCTGCAGCCCAAACCCGCTGAAGGATTTGCTCGAAAACACCTCGCCCCCAGCACTTCCAAGGGGAGGGTGGCGTTTTCAGAAACATAGCAAAAATGCTAAGGGGCTCGCTGCAGCCCAAACCCATTGAACGGTTCGCTCGAAATACCTCGCCCCTAGCACTTCGAGGAGGTGGCATTTTTCAAAAATTTAGTGAAAAAATGCTAAGGGAATCGCTGCAGCCGAAACCCGTCGAAGGGCTCGCTCGAACACCTCACCCCTAGCACTTCGAGAGGAGGGTGACGTTTTTCAAAAACTTAGAGAAAAAATGCTAAGGGCTCACTGCAGAACAAACCCGTCGAAGGGTTCGCTCGAAGACACCTCACCCCTAGCACTTCGAGAGGGAGGGTGGCATTTTCAAAAAACTTAGTGAAAAAATGCTAAGGGGCTCA
>MU847876.1:0-26851 GCA_032690845.1 Eleusine coracana subsp. coracana
GAACTGCTCCTAGACTACTGCGTTTATGGGTACACAAGGAACCATGGAAGGCAACCCACCTCATTCAGGCATGCGGTTCATCACACTGTGGCTGTAAGCACATGAACAAGGAGATCTATAATTCTACAACGAGATTAAATTTTACATCCGTTGTCCGATCAGGATATACTTTTTTTTTAGAAATGTTGCAGCGAGGCCAACGCCGCCAAAAAGCGAAATTCAAAGAGTATAATAGTATATAAGTTTATAAAAAATAATACTTCCCTATGGTTGAGATACCGCCTCGAGTACCTCCTGCTGCTAGCATGTTGATTCAATACAGTGTCGAACTCCATCGCGGAGGAGACTGCCCATCATATCATGAACCACGCCTAGACTACTGCGTTTATGGTTACACAAGGAACCATGGAAGGTAACCCACATCATTCGAGCACGCGGTTCATCACACCGTGGCTGTAAGCATAAGAAAAGGATACCTAAACCTAAAACGAGCATAACTTTTGCATCCTTGTCCGATCAGGGCATACTTTTTTTTCTCGAAAGCTTGCGGGCAAGGCCAACACTGAGAAAAAGCGAAATTCAAATAGTAGAATAGTATATAAGTTTTTACAAAATAAATAGTTCCCTATGGTTGTGATGCTGCCCCGCATACCTCCTACTGCGGGCATGTTATATTCAATAAAGCGTCGAACTCCATCGCTGTGGAGGACTCGCCCACCATATCATGAACCGCGCCTAGACTACCGAGTTTATGGGTACACAAGGAACCAAGGAAGGTAACCACCTTCCCACGGCCACGCGGCTCAGCACACCGTGGGTGTAAGCACACGAGAAAGGAGACCTATAACCTAAAACGAGCATAACTTTTGCGTCCGTTGTCCGTTTGGGGCATACTTTTTTTTCTAGACAGCTTGCGGTGAGGCCAACACCGACAAAAAGCAAAATTCAAGGAGTAGAATAGCATATAAATCTATAAAAAATAAATACTTCCCTATGGTTGAGATACCGCCCCGAGTACCTCCTACTGCTAGCATGTTATATTCAATACAGCATCAAACTCCATCGCAGTGGAGGACTCGCCCACCGTATCATAAACCGCTCCTAGACTACTGTGTTTATGGGTACACAAGGAACCATGGAAGGTAACCCACATCATTCAGGCATGCGGTTCATCACACTGTGGCTGTAAGCACATGAAAAAGGAGACCTATAACCTAAAACGAGCATAACTTTTTCATCCGTTGTCCGATTGGGATATACTTTTTTTTTCTAGAAAGGTTGCAGCGAGGCCAACACCGACAAAAAGCGAAATTCAAAGAGTATAATAATATTTAAGTTTATAAAAATAAATACTTCCCTATGGTTGAGATACCGCCTCGAGTACCTCCTACTGCTAGCATGTTGCATTCAATACAGTGTCGAACTCCATTGCGGTGGAGGACTCGCCCACCATATCATGAACCACACCTAGACAACTGCGTTTATGGGTACACAAGGAACCATGGAAGGCAACCCACATTATTCGAGCACGTGATTCATCACACCATGGCTGTAAGCAAGAGAAAAAGGATACCTAAACCTAAAACTAGCATAACTTTTGCATCATTTGTCCGATCAGGGCATACTTTTTTTTCTAGAAAGCTTGCGGCGAGGCCAACACTGAGAAAATGCAAAATTCAAATAGTTGAATAGTATATAAGTTTTTACAAAATAAATACTTCCCTATGGTTGTGATGCTACCCCGCATACCTCCTACTGCGGGCATGTTATATTCAATACAGCGTCGAACTCCATCGCTGTGGAGGACTTGCCCACCGTATCATGAACCGCGCCTAGACTACTGAGTTTATGGGTACACAAGGAACCAAGGAAGGTAACCCCCTTCCCACGGCCACGCGGCTCAGCACACCGTGGGTGTAAGCACACGAAAAAGGAGACCTATAACCTAAAACGAGCATAACTTTTGCGTCCATTGTCCGTTTAGGGCATACTTTTTTTTTCTAGAAAGCTTGCGGTGAGGCCAACACCGATAGAAAGCAAAATTCAAAGAGTATAATTGCATATAATTCTATAAAAATAAATACTTCCCTATGGTTGAGATACCGTCCCGAGTACCTCCTACTGCTAGCATGATATATTCAATACAGCATCGAACTGCATCGCGGTGGAGGACTTGCCCACCGTATCATGAACCGCTCCTAGACTACTATGTTTATGGGTACACAAGGAATCATGGAAGGTAACCCACATCATTCGGACATGGGGTTCATTACACTGTGTCTGTAAGCACATGAAAAAGGAGACCTATAACCTAAAACGAGCATAACTTCTGCATCCTTTGTCCGATCGGGACATACTTTTTTTTTCTAGAAAGGTTGTGATGTAGATATGGCCCGATCTTCCGAGAGGTAAGGGGATAAACTCGAATTTGGGGAACTCGGCGTCGACGACCCGGCGTGAATCAGACACAATCCAACCCCGCAACCGTTACACCAAGCACAACTGGATTGTTCCTACAAGCGAAATCGAGAACACAAGCAAGAGAGGATAAACACGCAATCTGAAATTGCAAATATGGATGAAGTGAATCACAAGAAAAGGTTCAAGCTCTGATCACAAAAGGACTAATCGCCACAGTGGTGTAGAACAAGAACAGGGGTCCTAGATTACTGTAAAAGGACTTGTCGCCACAGTTACAATAATTCGATCAAGTTTCTCGCTGGAAAACTGAACTAAACAAAACCCAAAAATAAAAGACGGTGGCTACTGAGTTTATATAGGAAACAAAGACGTCCTAGGGGTTGGGGCGACCAGGGGGGCGCCCACAACATGGGCTTAAGGCCCGACACGATACATGGCCAAGTTGGCCCAAAATAGGTGGCACAGCACCTTGTCATGGTCACATATTATGACTCACGACCCTTCTGGAGCTACGACCAGAACCAAAACGACGGCATCGTCGTCCTCTTTCCAATGCATCGAAGAACGCCTCGTTTGGACATCGGATGTGGGAGATATCATCAAAACCATGAAGGGGTGTCGGCTGAATCCGAGACGAACGCGGCGACCGAGTTGGTGACGACTTGTAACTTGGGGAAGGCCATGATATGCGCGTATCCAGCATGGTGATGTCCTCATCATCCTCCCCTTCTTGAATTGGAGTCGCCCTCGACTCCATCTCAGCATCAATCTCCTGCAAAAGGTTAGTACTAGCAAAATGCAAAGTACAAGATACATGACCATCAATAGAAGATATATCATGACAAAGCATAGTATAGCAAGGTGCATCATGATTATCACAAAGATCAGTAACAGTAGATGTCATAGTAAGAAAAGCACCTCCATTTAACTGAATAGCCTTATGTTTAACATCAGAAAGTTGTTTGTTATCATGTTTATTCTCAGTATTTTCAGCAAGCAGTTTAAAATGATTTCTAATATCAGCAGGCAATAACGGACACAAAGTAATATTCCTGTCCTTATGCACAAATGTATATATATTTGTTCTACCATGATGGGCAGCATCCGTATCATACTCCCATGGACGGCCTAATAAAAGCGAACATGCTTGCATAGGTACAACATGAAAATCAGCAAAGTCTTGATAAGAACCTACTGAAAAGTGTATGCGTGCTGATCGAGTTACCTGTGCCGTACCACTATTGTTGAACCATTTGATGTGGTAGGGCTGATGTAGTGCATGCGTGGTCAAGCCAAGTTTGCTTACCAAATCAGAACTTACCAAGTTGTTACAGCTCCCAGTATCAATGATGGTGAGAAAACGCCGGTCCGCAACAATGAGGTACATGTAGAATAAATTGTTGCGTTGTTGTTCTTCCTCTTGTCCCACCCGAGTGGTCAACACACGCTGTACAATGAGGCTAGGAAAACCCGCGGTGGCAGCAATAGAATCAATGGCGGTAGACTCCTGCTCCTCCGTCGAATCTGCAACAAGGTTGGGCATACGAGCAAATTCATCTTCAACATCACTAGAACTTTCATACCCATCAGCAGTAGCGATGAAAGCACGACGACTAGGGCAATCCTTCATGACATGTCCCATGCCCTTGCAGCGGTGGCAAATTATGGTGGTGGAGGAGCCACTCCTAGTACCAGAAGTAGTAACCTTCTTCTGGTGTTGGTGCTGCACGCTAGACGATTGCGCCGCAGAAGTAGGCGCAAGTGGAAAAGTTGTTGCTGGTGTCTTAGCAACATGACTCTTCAAGTTCTCTACTCCAGTGCATTGCTGGAGATATTGCTCAGTGTTGGACCTGCAAGATTGTTGTGGAAAGCGTCCCTGTACTTCTCGTTCAGCCTTAAGAGCAATATGATACAATTGGCTGAACCTATTCCACTCTTTATAGTCAACAATATTCTGGATATCACGGTTCAAACCACCAAAAAATCTAGCACTAGTTGCAAGATCATCTTCATGTATATCACAACGTGCTAAACCAATAAGCAATTCCTGATAATATTCCTCTACTGTTTTACGACCTTGTGATAAAGATTGTAATTTCAAACGTAAATCACGTTGGTAATAAGGAGGAACAAAACGAGATTTCATGCGTTGTTTCAAAACAGGCCAAGTGGCAGGTATAGCAGCATTAGTATTGCAAAGATCATTCCACCAAAAGAGAGCAAAACCTGTAAACTCACTAGAAGCAAGTCTAACTCTATGCTCAACAGGAACTAAATGAGAATTAAATTTTGTTCAACAGCAAGTTCCCAATCTAAGTATGCTTCCGGGTCAGCACTACCGGCAAAAGGTGGTATGTTAAATTTGGGCTTAACACAAGTATCAGAATTACCACGATTGTTATTACCTCCCATACCGTGTCGATTACGGTGAAGACGGTCTGCATCACGGTCAAAATCATCATCATCAGCAGCTCGTTGAGGTGGAGGTTGTCGTTCAACATCCTCAATGCGGTGGACAACAGTGTTGATGTGACCCATCAACTCGGCAAACTTCGTTTCCATGAATGTACGCTGGTCCGCAAGAAGCTTCGTGAGCTCGGCCTTGGAGACGCAATCATTGAAGTCTGTAGGGGACTCCAACTCTCCAGGTGTCCCTTTCCCTTTTTCTGACATAGTTAAAAAGCAAAAGACAAGACTAAACAAAAAGATTAGCCCTATCAACTATCAGGCAGCAGAGGGTGTAGAAAGTGGAAAACAATATCAGAAGCAATGTATCACAATCTTGCAAATGTTCTTACCAAAGCCAAACAGGTCGACACAATCTGTAGTTGAGCTTGGGTGTAACAGTTGCAAGGAAGAAACCTGTGCTGCAATATGTATAGCTTGGAAGGCTAATATGTATGTCACTGGAACACAATTCAATAACAGATAGTAGCACTGAATAAATGTCCAAAGCAGTGTCCTAATTGCTGGCAAAAGAATCGTGTTCAAAAACAGTTGTGACGTCAAGAACAATGGCAAAGAACAATGGAAAAGGCAGCAAGGAACAAAACAGACTTCACAGACTTAGAATTTTCAGGGCGGGGGGGGGGGGGGGGTGCAAATCAAAATCTTGATTTTTTTGTATGATTTTTCCACTATTTTTCTGTGATAGAGGAACACAATGGAAGGAACCACAAGAAGTTTCAACTCAAACAGAGGAAAAACAAAGGGTAGGCAAAATCACAAAGTTTCACCGAAAGCGCTATTTTTGACTTGACAATTTTTTTCTATTTTTTCCCGATTTTTTTTGAATTTTTTGACGAGGGCACACAGGGTGGAGCCGGGTGTGGGTCACCTCAACTTTGAGTCAAGAATCTGCTGTAAAAATTTCAGCCCAATCGGAGCAACGAGCGAAAAATTATGCCTGTTTTACCGAAGGTATGTCAAGATAGGGTTTGAGGGGTGAGGGGGGCAGAAAACCGAATCGGATAGGGTTGTTTTGTTGGCAGCAGATTGTGGGTGTGGTGGGTGGGTGACACGATGGTGAATCCAATGGAAAACACGATGGTGATGGTGGTGTGCAGCGGAGATCAAAACACAAACCGAATCGAAACACAAATTCAAACCAGCAACTGAACTCGACTAGGACACAAACTCGATACTACGGATTCTGAAATTAAATTATGCAAAGGCTAAACAGTGTCTGGGATGGTGGGGAATTTTTTTTTGTAGGCTTTTTCGTGGACAAAAGGTGATGAACACAAACGAATCTAAAGGGAAGAACACGATAATACCTCACGGGAAACTTGGAAATCTAATACCACTTGATGTAGATATGGCCCGATCTTCCAAGAGGTAAGGGGATAAACTCGAATTTGGGGAACTCGGCGTTGACGACCCGGCGTGAATCAGACACGATCCAACCCCGCAACCGTTACACCAAGCACAACTTGATTGTTCCTACAAGCGAAATCGAGAACACAAGCAAGAGAGGATAAACACGCAATCTGAAATTGCAAATATGGATGAAGTGAATCACAAGAAAAGGTTCAAGCTCTGATCACAAAAGGACTAATCGCCACAGTGGTGTAGAACAAGAACAGGGGCCCTGGATTACTGTAAAAGGACTTGTCACCACAGTTACAATAATTCGATCAAGTTTCTCGCTGGAAAACTGAACTAAACAAAACCCAAAACTAAAAGACAGCGGCTACTGAGTTTATATAGGAAACAAAGACGTCCTAGGGGTTGGGGCGACCAGGGGGGGGGCGCCCACAACATGGGCTTAAGGCCCAACACGATATATGGCCAAGTTGGCCCAAAATAGGTGGCACAGCACCTTGTCATAGTCACATATTATGACTCACGACCCTTCTGGAGCTAGGACCAGAACCAAAACGACGGCATCGTCGTCCTCTATCCAACGCATCGAAGAACGCCTCGTTTGGACATCGGATGTGGGAGATATCATCAAAACCGTGAAGGGGTGTCGGCTGAATCCGAGACGAACACGGCGACCGAGTTGGTGACGACTTGTAACTTGGGGAAGGCCATGATATGCGCGTATCCAGCATGGTGATGTCCTCATCAGGTTGCAGCGAGGCCAACACCGACAAAAAGCGAAATTCAAAGAGTAGAATAGTATATTAGTTTGTAAAAAATAAATACTTCCCTATGGTTGGGATATCGCCTCAAGTACCTCCTACTGCTAGCATGTTGCATTCAATACAGTGTCAAACTCTATCACGGTGGAGGACTCGCCCACCATATCATGAACCACGCCTAGGCTACTGCGTTTATGGGTACACAAGGAACAATGGAAGGTAACCCACATCATTCGAGCACGCGATTCATCACACCATGGCTGTAAGCACAAGAAAAAGGATACCTAAACCTAAAACGAGCATAACTTTTGCATCCTTTGTCCGATCAGGGCATACTTTTTTTTCCAGAAAGCTTGCAGCGAGGCCAACACTGAGAAAAAGCGAAATTCAAATAGTAGAATAGTATATAAGTTTTTACAAAATAAATACTTCCCTAAGGTTGTGATGCTGCCCCAGCATACCTCCTACTACGGGCATGTTATATTCAATACAGCGTCGAAGTCCATCACTGTGGAGGACTCACCCACCGTTTCATGAACTGCGCCTAGACTACCGAGTTTATGGGTACACAAGGAACCAAGGAAGGTAACCCCCTTCCCACAACCACGCGGCTCAGCACACCACGGGTGTAAGCACACGAAAAAAGAGACCTATAACCTAAAACTAGCATAACTTTTGCGTCCGTTGTCCGTTTGGGCCATACTTTTTTTTTCTAGAAAGCTTGCGGTGAGGCCAACACCGATAGAAAGCAAAATTCAAAGAGTAGAATTTCATATAATTCTATAAAAAATAAATACTTCCCTATGGTTGAGATACCGTCCCGAGTACCTCCTACTGCTTGCATGTTATATTCAATACAGCATCGAACTCCATCGTAGTGGAGGACTCGCCCACCGTATCATGAACCGCTCCTAGACTACTGCGTTTATGGATACACAAGGAACCAAGGAAGGTAACCCACATCATTCGGGTATGCGGTTCATCACACTGTGGCTGTAAGCACATGAAAAAGGAGACCTATAACCTAAAACGAGCATAACTTTTGCATCCGTTGTCCGATCGGGATATACTTTTTTTTTCTAGAAAGGTTGCAGCGAGGCCAACACCGACAAAAAGCAAAATTCAAAGAGTAGAATAGTATATAAGTTTATAAAAAATAAATACTTCCCTATGGTTGAGATACCGCCTCGAGTACCTCCTACTGCTAGCATGTTGCATTCAATATAGTGTCGAACTGCATCGCGGTGGAGGACTCGCCCACATATCATGAACCACGCCTAGACTACTGCGTTTATGGGTACACAAGGAACCATGGAAGGTAACCCACATTATTCAAGCACGTGATTCATCACACCATGGCTGTAAGCACAAGAAAAAGGATACCAAAACCTAAAACTAGCATAACTTTTGCATCATTTGTCCGATCAGGGCATACTTTTTTTTTCTAGAAAGCTTGCGGCGAGGCCAACACTGAGAAAATGCAAAATTCAAATAATAGAATAGTATATAAGTTTTTACAAAATAAATACTTCCCTATGGTTGTGATGCTGCCCCGCATACCTCCTACTACGGGCATGTTATATTCAATATAGCGTCGAACTCCATCGCTGTGGAGGACTCGCCCACCGTATCATGAACCGCGCCTAGACTACCGAGTTTATGGGTACACAAGGAACCAAGGAAGGTAACCCCCTTCCCACGGCCACGCGGCTCAGCACACCGTGGGTGTAAGCACATGAAAAAGGAGACCTATAACCTAAAACGAGCATAACTTTTGCGTTCGTTGTCCGTTTAGGGCATACTTTTTTTTTCTAGAAAGCTTGCGGTGAGGCCAACACCGACAGAAAGCAAAATTCAAAGAGTAGAATAGCATATAATTCTATAAAAAATAAATACTTCCCTATGGTTGAGATACCGCCCCGAGTACCTCCTACTGCTAGCATGATATATTCAGTACAGCATCGAACTGCATCGCGGTGGAGGACTTGCCCACCGTATCATGAACCGCTCCTAGACTACTGTGTTTATGGGTACACAAGGAATCATGGAAGGTAACCCACATCATTCGGACATGCGGTTCATCACACTGTGGCTGTAAGCACATGAAAAAGGAGACCTATAACCAAAAACGAGCATAACTTCTGCATCCTTTGTCCGATCGGGACATACTTTTTTTTTCTAGAAAGGTTGCAGCGAGGCCAACACCGACAAAAAGCGAAATTCAAAGAGTAGAATAGTATATTAGTTTATAAAAAATAAATACTTCCCTATGGTTGAGATACCGCCTCGAGTACCTCCTACTGCTAGCATGTTGCATTCAATATAGTGTCGAACTGCATCGCGGTGGAGGACTCGCCCACCATATCATGAACCACGCCTAGACTACTGCGTTTATGGGTACACAAGGAACCATGGAAGGTAACCCACATTATTCGAGCACGTGATTCATCACACCATGGCTGTAAGCACAAGAAAAAGGATACCTAAACCTAAAACTAGCATAACTTTTGCATCATTTGTCTGATCAGGGCATACTTTTTTTTTCTAGAAAGCTTGCGGCGAGGCCAACACTGAGAAAATGCAAAATTCAAATAATAGAATAGTATATAAGTTTTTACAAAATAAATACTTCCCTATGGTTGTGATGCTGCCCCGCATACCTCCTACTACGGGCATGTTATATTCAATACAGCGTCGAACTCCATCGCTGTGGAGGACTCGCCCACCGTATCATGAACCGCGCCTAGACTACCGAGTTTATGGGTACACAAGGAACCAAGGAAGGTAACCCCCTTCCCACGGCCACGCGGCTCAGCACACCGTGGGTGTAAGCACATGAAAAAGGAGACCTATAACCTAAAACGAGCATAACTTTTGCGTTCGTTGTCCGTTTAGGGCATACTTTTTTTTTCTAGAAAGCTTGCGGTGAGGCCAACACCGACAGAAAGCAAAATTCAAAGAGTAGAATAGCATATAATTCTATAAAAAATAAATACTTCCCTATGGTTGAGATACCGCCCCGAGTACCTCCTACTGCTAGCATGATATATTCAGTACAGCATCGAACTGCATCGCGGTGGAGGACTTGCCCACCGTATCATGAACCGCTCCTAGACTACTGTGTTTATGGGTACACAAGGAATCATGGAAGGTAACCCACATCATTCGGACATGCGGTTCATCACACTGTGGCTGTAAGCACATGAAAAAGGAGACCTATAACCAAAAACGAGCATAACTTCTGCATCCTTTGTCCGATCGGGACATACTTTTTTTTTCTAGAAAGGTTGCAGCGAGGCCAACATCAACAAAAAGCAAAATTCAAAGAGTAGAATAGTGTATTAGTTTATAAAAAATAAATACTTCCCTATGGTTGGGATATCGCCTCAAGTACCTCCTATTGCTAGGATGTTGCATTCAATACAGTGTCGAACTCTATCGCGGTGGAGGACTCGCCCACCATATCATGAACCACGCCTAGGCTACTGCGTTTATGGGTACACAAGGAACCATGGAAGGTAACCCACATTATTCGAGCACGTGATTCATCACACCATGGCTGTAAGCACAAGAAAAAGGATACCTAAACCTAAAACTAGCATAACTTTTGCATCATTTGTCTGATCAGGGCATACTTTTTTTTTCTAGAAAGCTTGCGGCGAGGCCAACACTGAGAAAATGCAAAATTCAAATAATAGAATAGTATATAAGTTTTTACAAAATAAATACTTCCCTATGGTTGTGATGCTGCCCCGCATACCTCCTACTACGGGCATGTTATATTCAATACAGCGTCGAACTCCATCGCTGTGGAGGACTCGCCCACCGTATCATGAACCGCGCCTAGACTACCGAGTTTATGGGTACACAAGGAACCAAGGAAGGTAACCCCCTTCCCACGGCCACGCGGCTCAGCACACCGTGGGTGTAAGCACATGAAAAAGGAGACCTATAACCTAAAACGAGCATAACTTTTGCGTTCGTTGTCCGTTTAGGGCATACTTTTTTTTTCTAGAAAGCTTGCGGTGAGGCCAACACCGACAGAAAGCAAAATTCAAAGAGTAGAATAGCATATAATTCTATAAAAAATAAATACTTCCCTATGGTTGAGATACCGCCCCGAGTACCTCCTACTGCTAGCATGATATATTCAGTACAGCATCGAACTGCATCGCGGTGGAGGACTTGCCCACCGTATCATGAACCGCTCCTAGACTACTGTGTTTATGGGTACACAAGGAATCATGGAAGGTAACCCACATCATTCGGACATGCGGTTCATCACACTGTGGCTGTAAGCACATGAAAAAGGAGACCTATAACCAAAAACGAGCATAACTTCTGCATCCTTTGTCCGATCGGGACATACTTTTTTTTTCTAGAAAGGTTGCAGCGAGGCCAACATCAACAAAAAGCAAAATTCAAAGAGTAGAATAGTGTATTAGTTTATAAAAAATAAATACTTCCCTATGGTTGGGATATCGCCTCAAGTACCTCCTATTGCTAGGATGTTGCATTCAATACAGTGTCGAACTCTATCGCGGTGGAGGACTCGCCCACCATATCATGAACCACGCCTAGGCTACTGCGTTTATGGGTACACAAGGAACAATGGAAGGTAACCCACATCATTCGAGCACGCGATTCATCACACCGTGGCTGTAAGCACAAGAAAAAGGATACCTAAACCTAAAACGAGCAAAACTTTTGCATCCTTTGTCCGATCAGGGCATACTTTTTTTTCCAGAAAGCTTACAGCGAGGCCAACACTGAGAAAAAGCGAAATTCAAATAGTAGAATAGTATATAAGTTTTTACAAAATAAATACTTCCCTAAGGTTGTGATGCTGCCCCGCATACCTCCTACTACGGGCATGTTATATTCAATACAGCGTCGAACTCCATCGCTGTGGAGGACTCGCCCACCGTATCATGAACCGCGCCTAGACTACCGAGTTTATGGGTACACAAGGAACCAAGGAAGGTAACCCCCTTCCCACGGCCACGCGGCTCAGCACACCGTGGGTGTAAGCACACGAAAAAGGAGACCTATAACCTAAAACGAGCATAACTTTTGCGTTCGTTGTCCGTTTAGGGCATACTTTTTTTTTCTAGAAAGCTTGCGGTGAGGCCAACACCGACAGAAAGCAAAATTCAAAGAGTAGAATAGCATATAATTCTATAAAAAATAAATACTTCCCTATGGTTGAGATACCGCCCCGAGTACCTCCTACTGCTAGCATGATATATTCAGTACAGCATCGAACTGCATCGCGGTGGAGGACTTGCCCACCGTATCATGAACCGCTCCTAGACTACTGTGTTTATGGGTACACAAGGAATCATGGAAGGTAACCCACATCATTCGGACATGCGGTTCATCACACTGTGGCTGTAAGCACATGAAAAAGGAGACCTATAACCAAAAACGAGCATAACTTCTGCATCCTTTGTCCGATCGGGACATACTTTTTTTTTCTAGAAAGGTTGCAGCGAGGCCAACATCAACAAAAAGCAAAATTCAAAGAGTAGAATAGTGTATTAGTTTATAAAAAATAAATACTTCCCTATGGTTGGGATATCGCCTCAAGTACCTCCTATTGCTAGGATGTTGCATTCAATACAGTGTCGAACTCTATCGCGGTGGAGGACTCGCCCACCATATCATGAACCACGCCTAGGCTACTGCGTTTATGGGTACACAAGGAACAATGGAAGGTAACCCACATCATTCGAGCACGCGATTCATCACACCGTGGCTGTAAGCACAAGAAAAAGGATACCTAAACCTAAAACGAGCAAAACTTTTGCATCCTTTGTCCGATCAGGGCATACTTTTTTTTCCAGAAAGCTTACAGCGAGGCCAACACTGAGAAAAAGCGAAATTCAAATAGTAGAATAGTATATAAGTTTTTACAAAATAAATACTTCCCTAAGGTTGTGATGCTGCCCCGCATACCTCCTACTACGGGCATGTTATATTCAATACAGCGTCGAACTCCATCGCTGTGGAGGACTCGCCCACCGTATCATGAACCGCGCCTAGACTACCGAGTTTATGGGTACACAAGGAACCAAGGAAGGTAACCCCCTTCCCACGGCCACGCGGCTCAGCACACCGTGGGTGTAAGCACACGAAAAAGGAGACCTATAACCTAAAACGAGCATAACTTTTGCGTTCGTTGTCCGTTTAGGGCATACTTTTTTTTTCTAGAAAGCTTGCGGTGAGGCCAACACCGACAGAAAGCAAAATTCAAAGAGTAGAATAGCATATAATTCTATAAAAAATAAATACTTCCCTATGGTTGAGATACCGCCCCGAGTACCTCCTACTGCTAGCATGATATATTCAATACAGCATCGAACTACATCGCGGTGGAGGACTTGCCCACCGTATCATGAACCGCTCCTAGAGTACTGTGTTTATGGGTACACAAGGAATCATGGAAGGTAACCCACATCATTCGGACATGCGGTTCATCACACTGTGGCTGTAAGCACATGAAAAAGGAGACCTATAACCAAAAACGAGCATAACTTCTGCATCCTTTGTCCGATCGGGACATACTTTTTTTTTCTAGAAAGGTTGCAGCGAGGCCAACATCAACAAAAAGCGAAATTCAAAGAGTAGAATAGTATATTAGTTTATAAAAAATAAATACTTCCCTATGGTTGGGATATCGCCTCAAGTACCTCCTACTGCTAGGATGTTGCATTCAATACAGTGTCGAACTCTATCGCGGTGGAGGACTCGCCCACCATATCATGAACCACGCCTAGGCTACTGCGTTTATGGGTACACAAGGAACAATGGAAGGTAACCCACATCATTCGAGCACGCGATTCATCACACCGTGGCTGTAAGCACAAGAAAAAGGATACCTAAACCTAAAACGAGCAAAACTTTTGCATCCTTTGTCCGATCAGGGCATACTTTTTTTCCAGAAAGCTTGTAGCGAGGCCAACACTGAGAAAAAGCGAAATTCAAATAGTAGAATAGGATATAAGTTTTTACAAAATAAATACTTCCCTAAGGTTGTGATGCTGCCCCGCATACCTCCTACTACGGGCATGTTATATTCAATACAGCGTCGAACTCCATCGCTGTGGAGGACTCGCCCACCGTATCATGAACCGCGCCTAGACTACCGAGTTTATGGGTACACAAGGAACCAAGGAAGGTAACCCCCTTCCCACGGCCACGCGGCTCAGCACACCGTGGGTGTAAGCACACGAAAAAGGAGACCTATAACCTAAAACGAGCATAACTTTTGCGTTCGTTGTCCGTTTAGGGCATACTTTTTTTTTCTAGAAAGCTTGCGGTGAGGCCAACACCGACAGAAAGCAAAATTCAAAGGGTAGAATAGCATATAATTCTATAAAAAATAAATACTTCCCTATGGTTGAGATACCGCCCCGAGTACCTCCTACTGCTAGCATGATATATTCAATACAGCATCGAACTGCATCGCGGTGGAGGACTTGCCCACCGTATCATGAACCGCTCCTAGACTACTGTGTTTATGGGTACACAAGGAATCATGGAAGGTAACCCACATAATTCGGACATGCGGTTCATCACACTGTGGCTGTAAGCACATGAAAAAGGAGACCTATAACCAAAAACGAGCATAACTTCTGCATCCTTTGTCCGATCGGGACATACTTTTTTTTTCTAGAAAGGTTGCAGCGAGGCCAACACCGACAAAAAGCAAAATTCAAAGAGTAGAATAGTATATTAGTTTATAAAAAATAAATACTTCCCTATGGTTGGGATATCGCCTCAAGTACCTCCTACTGCTAGCATGTTGCATTCAATACAGTGTCGAACTCTATCGCGGTGGAGGACTCGCCCAAGATATCATGAACCACGCCTAGGCTACTGTGTTTATGGGTACACAAGGAACAATGGAAGGTAACCCACATCATTCGAGCACGCGATTCATCACATCGCGGCTGTAAGCACAAGAAAAAGGATACCTAAACCTAAAACGAGCAAAACTTTTGCATCCTTTGTCCGATCAGGGCATACTTTTTTTTCCAGAAAGCTTACAGCGAGGCCAACACTGAGAAAAAGCGAAATTCAAATAGTAGAATAGTATATAAGTTTTTACAAAATAAATACTTCCCTAAGGTTGTGATGCTGCCCCGCATACCTCCTACTACGGGCATGTTATATTCAATACAGCGTCGAAGTCCATCACTGTGGAGGACTCACCCACCGTGTCATGAACCGTGCCTAGACTACCGAGTTTATGGGTACACAAGGAACCAAGGAACGTAACCCCCTTCCCACGGCCACGCGGCTAAGCACACCGTGGGTGTAAGCACACGAAAAAGGAGACCTATAACCTAAAAGGAGCATAACTTTTGCGTCCGTTGTCCGTTTGGGGCATACTTTTTTTTCCTGGAAAGCTTGCGGTGAGGCCAACACCGACAAAAAGCAAAATTCAAAGAGTTGAATAGCATATAATTCTATAAAAAATAAATACTTCCCTATGGTTGAGATACCGCCCCGAGTACCTCCTACTGCTAGCATGTTGCATTCAATACAGTGTCGAACTCCATCGCGGTGGAGGACTCGCCCACCATATCATGAACCACGCCTAGGCTACTGCGTTTATGGGTACACAAGGAACCATGGAAGGTAACCCACATCATTCGAGCACGCGATTCATCACACCGTGGCTGTAACCACAAGAAAAAGGATACCTAAACCTAAAACGAGCATAACTTTTGCATCATTTGTCCGATCAGGGCATACTTTTTTTTTCTAGAAAGCTTGCGGCGAGGCCAACACTGAGAAAAAGCGAAATTCAAATAGTAGAATAGTATATAAGTTTTTACAAAATAAATACTTCCCTATGGTTGTGATGCTGCCCCGCATACCTCCTACTGCGGGCATGTTATATTCAATACAGCGTCAAACTCCATCGCTGTGGAGGACTCACCCACCGTATCATGAACCGCGCCTAGACTACCGAGTTTATGGGTACACAAGGAACCAAGGAAGGTAACCCCCTTCCCACGGCCACGCGGCTCAGCACACCGTGGGTGTAAAGCACATGAAAAAGGAGACCTATAACCTAAAACGAGCATAACTTTTGCGTTCGTTGTCCGTTTAGGGCATACTTTTTTTTCTAGAAAGCTTGCGGTGAGGCCAACACCGACAGAAAGCAAAATTCAAAGAGTATAATAGCATATAATTCTATAAAAAATACATACTTCCCTATGGTTGAGATACCGCCCCGAGTACCTCCTACTGCTAGCATGATATATTCAATACAGCATGGAACTGCATCGCGGTGGAGGACTTGCCCACCGTATCATGAACCGCTCCTAGACTACTATGTTTATGGGTACACAAGGAATCATGGAAGGTAACCCACATAATTCGGACATGCGGTTCATCACACCGTGGCTGTAAGCACATGAAAAAGGAGACCTATAACCCAAAACGAGCATAACTTCTGCATCCTTTGTCCGATCGGGACATACTTTTTTTTTCTAGAAAGGTTGCAGCGAGGCCAACACCGACAAAAAGCGAAATTCAAAGAGTAGAATAGTATATTAGTTTATAAAAAATAAATACTTCCCTATGGTTGGGATATCGCCTCAAGTACCTCCTACTGCTAGCATGTTGCATTCAATACAGTGTCGAACTCTATCGCGGTGGAGGACTCGCCCACCATATCATGAACCACGCCTAGTCTACTGCGTTTATGGGTACACAAGGAACAATGGAAGGTAACCCACATCATTCGAGCACACGATTCATCACACCGTGGCTGTAAGCACAAGAAAAAGGATACCTAAACCTAAAACGAGCAAAACTTTTGCATCCTTTGTCCGATCAGGGCATACTTTTTTTTCCAGAAAGCTTGCAGCGAGGCCAACACTGAGAAAAAGCGAAATTCAAATAGTAGAGTAGTATATAAGTTTTTACAAAATAAATACTTCCCTAAGGTTGTGATGCTGCCCCGCATACCTCCTACTACGGGCATGTTATATTCAATACAGCGTCGAACTCCATCGCTGTGGAGGACTCGCCCACCGTATCATGAACCGCGCCTAGACTACCGAGTTTATGGGTACACAAGGAACCAAGGAAGGTAACCCCCTTCCCACGGCCACGCGGCTCAGCACGCCGTGGGTGTAAGCACACGAAAAAGGAGACCTATAACCTAAAACGAGCATAACTTTTACGTTCGTTGTCCGTTTAGGGCATACTTTTTTTTTCTAGAAAGCTTGCGGTGAGGCCAACACCGACAGAAAGCAAAATTCAAAGAGTAGAATAGCATATAATTCTATAAAAAATAAATACTTCCCTATGGTTGAGATACCGTCCCGAGTACCTCCTACTGCTAGCATGATATATTCAATACAGCATCGAACTGCATCGCGGTGGAGGACTTGCCCACCGTATCATGAACCGCTCCTAGACTACTGTGTTTATGGGTACACAAGGAATCATGGAAGGTAACCCACATCATTCGGACATGCGGTTCATCACACTGTGGCTGTAAGCACATGAAAAAGGAGACCTATAACAAAAAACGAGCATAACTTCTGCATCCTTTGACCGATCGGGACATACTTTTTTTTTCTAGAAAGGTTGCAGCGAGGCCAACACCGACAAAAAGCGAAATTCAAAGAGTAGAATAGTATATTAGTTTATAAAAAATAAATACTTCCCTATGGTTGGGATATCGCCTCAAGTACCTCCTACTGCTAGCATGTTGCATTCAATACAGTGTCGAACTCTATCGCGGTGGAGGACTCGCCCACCATATCATGAACCACGCCTAGGCTACTGTGTTTATGGGTACACAAGAAACAATGGAAGGTAACCCACATCATTCGAGCACGCGATTCATCACACCGTGGCTGTAAGCACAAGAAAAAGGATACCTAAACCTAAAACGAGCAAAACTTTTGCATCCTTTGTCCGATCAGGGCATACTTTTTTTTCCAGAAAGCTTGCAGCGAGGCCAACACTGAGAAAAAGCGAAATTCAAATAGTCGAATAGTATATAAGTTTTTACAAAATAAATACTTCCCTAAGGTTGTGATGCTGCCCCGCATACCTCCTACTTCGGGCATGTTATATTCAATACAGCGTCGAAGTCCATCACTGTGGAGGACTCACCCACCGTATCATGAACCGTGCCTAGACTACCGAGTTTATGGGTACACAAGGAACCAAGGAAGGTAACCCCCTTCCCACGGCCACGCGGCTAAGCACACAGTGGGTGTAAGCAAACGAAAAAGGAGACCTATAACCTAAAAGGAGCATAACTTTTGCGTCCGTTGTCCGTTTGGGGCATACTTTTTTTTTCTAGAAAGCTTGCGGTGAGGCCAACACCGACAAAAAGCAAAATTCAAAGAGTAGAATAGCATATAATTCTATAAAAAATAAATACTTCCCTATGGTTGAGATACCGCCCCGAGTACCTCCTACTGCTTGCATGTTATATTCAATACAGCATCGAACTCCATCGCGGTGGAGGACTCACCCACCGTATCATGAACCGCTCTTAGACTACTGCGTTTATGGGTACACAAGGAACCATGGAAGGTAACCCACATCATTCGGGCATGCGGTTCATCACAATGTGGCTGTAAGCACATGAAAAAGGAGACCTATAACCTAAAACGAGCATAACTTTTGCATCCGTTGTCCGATCGGGACATACTTTTTTTTTCTAGAAAGGTTGCAGCGAGGCCAACACCGACAAAAAGCGAAATTCAAAGAGAAGAATAGTATATAAGTATATAAAAAATAAATACTTCCCTATGGTTGAGATACCGCCTCGAGTACCTCCTACTGCTAGCATGTTGCATTCAATACAGTGTCGAACTCCATCGCGGTGGAGGACTCGCCCACCATATCATGAACCACGCCTAGGCTACTGCGTTTATGGGTACACAAGGAACCATGGAAGGTAACCCACATCATTCGAGCACGCGATTCATCACACCGTGGCTGTAAGCACAAGAAAAAGGATACCTAAACCTAAAACGAGCATAACTTTTGCATCATTTGTTCCGATCAGGGCATACTTTTTTTTCCAGAAAGCTTGCGGCGAGGCCAACACTGAGAAAAAGCGAAATTCAAATAGTAGAATAGTATATAAGTTTTTACAAAATAAATACTTCCCTATGGTTGTGATGCTGCCCCGCATACCTCCTACTGCGGGCATGTTATATTCAATACAGCGTCGAACTCCATCGCTGTGCAGGACTCACCCACCGTATCATGAACCGCGCCTAGACTACCGAGTTTATGGGTACACAAGGAACCAAGGAAGGTAACCCCCTTCCCACGGCCACGCGGCTCAGCACACCGTGGGTGTAAGCACATGAAAAAGGAGACCTATAACCTAAAACGAGCATAACTTTCACGAACGTTGTCTGTTTAGGGCATACTTTTTTTTCCTAGAAAGCTTGCGGTGAGGCCAACACTAATAAAAAGAAAAATTCAAAGAGTAGAATAGTATATAAGTTTATAAAAAATAAATACTTCCCTATGATTGAGATATCGCCTCAAGTACCTCCTACTGCTAGCATGTTGCATTCAATACAGTGTCGAACTACATCGTGGTGGAGGACTCGCCCACCATATCATGAACCACGCCTAGGCTACTGCGTTTATGGGTACACAAGGAACCATGGAAGGTAACCCACATCATTCGAGCACGCGATTCATCACACCGTGGCTGTAAGCACAAGAAAAAGGATACCTAAACCTAAAACGAGCATAACTTTTGCATCATTTGTCCGATCAGGGCATACTTTTTTTTCTAGAAAGCTTGCGGCGAGGCCAACACTGAGAAAAAGCGAAATTCAAATAGTAGAATAGTATATAAGTTTTTACAAAATAAATACTTCCCTATGGTTGTGATGCTGCCCCGCATACCTCCTACTGCGGGCATGTTATATTCAATACAGCGTCGAACTCCATCGCTGTGGAGGACTCACCCACCGTATCATGAACCGCGCCTAGACTACCGGAGTTTATGGGTACACAAGGAACCAAGGAAGGTAACCCCCTTCCCACGGCCACGCGGCTAAGCACGCTGTGGGTGTAAGCACACGAAAAAGGGGACCTATAACCTAAAAGGAGCATAACTTTTGCGTTCGTTGTCCGTTTGGGGCATACATTTTTTTCTAGAAAGCTTGCGGTGAGGCCAACACCAGCAAAAAGCAAAATTCAAAGAGTAGAATAGCATATAATTCTATAAAAAATAAATACTTCCCTATGGTTGAGATACGGCCCTGAGTACCTCCTACTGCTTGCATGTTATACTCAATACAGCATCGAACTCCATCGCGGTGGAGGACTCGCCATCCATATCATGAACAGCTCTTAGACTACTGTGTTTATGGGTACACAAGGAACCATGGAAGGTAACCCACATCATTCGGGCATGTGGCTCATCACACTGTGGCTATAAGCACATCAAAAAGGAGACCTAAACCTAAAACAAGCATAACTTTTGCATCCGTTGTCTGATCAGGGCATACTTTTTTTTCTAGAAAGCTTGCAGCGAGGCCAACAGTGACAAAAAGCAAAATTCAAATAGTAGAATAGTATATAAGGTTTTACAAAATCAATACTTCCCTATGGTTGTGATGCTGCCCCGCATACCTCCTACTGCGGGCATGTTATATTCAATACAGCGTCGAACTCCATCGCTGTGGAGGACTCACCCACCGTATCATGAACCGCGCCTAGACTACCGAGTTTATGGGTACACAAGGAACCAAAGAAGGTAACCCCCTTCCCACGGCCACGCGGCTCAGCACACCGTGGGTGTAAGCACATGAAAAAGGAGACCTATAACCTAAAACGAGCATAACTTTCACGTCCGTTGTCTGTTTAGGGCATACTTTTTTTTTCTAGAAAGCTTGCGGTGAGGCCAACACTAACAAAAAGAAAAATTCAAAGAGTAGAATAGTATATAAGTTTATCAAAAATAAATACTTCCCTATGGTTGAGATATCGCCTCAAGTACCTCCTACTGCTAGCATGTTGCATTCAATACAGTGTCAAATTCTATCGCGGTGGAGGACTCGCCCATCATATCATGAACCACGCCTAGGCTACTGCGTTTATGGGTACACAAGGAACCATGGAAGGTAACCCACATCATTCGAGCATGCGATTCATCACACCGTGGCTGTAAGCATAAGAAAAATGATACCTAAACCTAAAATGAGCATAACTTTTGCATCCTTTGTCCGATCAGGGCATACTTTTTTTTCCAGAAAGCTTGCGGCAAGGCCAACACTGAGAAAAAGCAAAATTCAAATAGTAGAATAGTATATAAGTTTTTACAAAATAAATAATTCCCTAAGGTTGTGATGCTGCCCCGCATACCTCCTACTACGGGCATGTTATATTCAATACAGCGTCGAAGCTCCATCACAGTGGAGGACTCACCCACCGTATCATGAACCGCGCCTACACTACTGAGTTTATGGGTACACAAGGAACCAAGGAAGGTAACCCCCTTCCCACGGCCACGCGGCTAAGCACGCTGTGGGTGTAAGCACACGAAAAAGGGGACCTATAACCTAAAAGGAGCATAACTTTTGCGTCCGTTGTCCGTTTGGGGCATACATTTTTTTTCTAGAAAGCTTGCGGTGAGGCCAACACCAACAAAAAGCAAAATTCAAAGAGTAGAATAGCATATAATTCTATAAAAAATAAATACTTCCTTATGGTTGAGATACGGCCCTGAGTACCTCCTACTGCTTGCATGTTATACTCAATACAGCATCGAACTCCATCGCGGTGGAGGACTCGCCCACCATATCATGAACAGCTCTTAGACTACTGCGTTTATGGGTACACAAGGAACCATGGAAGGTAACCCACATCATTCGGGCATGTGGCTTGTCATACTGTGGCTATAAGCACATGAAAAAGGAGACCTAAACCTAAAACAAGCATAACTTTTGCATCCGTTGTCTGATCAGGGCATACTTTTTTTTCTAGAAAGCTTGCGGCGAGGCCAACAGTGACAAAAAGCAAAATTCAAACAGTAGAATAGTATATAAGGTTTTACAAAATAAATACTTCCCTATGGTTGTGATGCTGCCCCGCATACCTCCTACTGCGGGCATCTTATATTCAATACAGCGTCGAACTCCATCGCTGTGGAGAACTCACCCACCGTATCATGAACCGCGCCTAGACTACCGAGTTTATGGGTACACAAGGAACCAAGGAAGGTAACCCCCTTCCCACGGCCTCGCGGCTCAGTACACCGTGGGTGTAAGCACACGAAAAAGGAGACCTATAACCTAAAACAAGAATAACTTTTGCGTCCGTTGTCCGTTTAGGGCATACTTTTTTTTTCTAGAAAGCTTGCGGTGAGGCCAACACCGACAAAAAGCAAAATTCAAAGAGTAGAATATCATATAATTCTATAAAAAATAAATACTTCCCTATGGTTGAGATACCGCCTCGAGTACCTCCTACTGCTAGCATGTTATATTCAATACAGCATCGAACTGCATCGCGGTGGAGGACTTGCCCACCGTATCATGAACCGCTCCTAGACTACTGCATTTATAGGTACACAAGGAATCATGGAAGGTAACCCACGTCATTTGGACATGCGGTCCATCACACTGTGGCTGTAAGCACATGAAAAAGGGGACCGATAATCTAAAACGAGCATAACTTCTGCATGCGTTGTCCGATCGGGACAGACTTTTTTTTTCTAGAAAGGTTGCGGCGAGACCAAGACCGACAAAAACCAAAATTCAAAGAGTAGAATAGTGTATAAGTTTTAAAAAAATAAATACTTCCCTATGGTTGAGATACCACCTCGAGTACCTCCTACTGCTAGCATGTTACATTCAATACAGTGTCGAACTCCATCGCGGTGGAGGACTCGCCCACCATATCATGAACCATGCCTAGACTACTGTGTTTATGGGTACATAAGGAACCATGGAAGGTAACCCACATCATTCAAGCATGCGGTTCATCACATCGTGGTAGGAAGCACAAGAAAAAGGATACCTAAACCTAAAACGAGCATAACTTTTGCATCCGTTGTCCGATCAGGGCATACTTTTTTTTCTAGAAAGCTTGCGGCGAGGCCAACACTGACAAAAAGTGAAATTCAAATAGTAGAATAGTATATAAGTTTTTACAAAATAAATACTTCCCTATGGTTGTGATGCTGCCCCGCATACCTCTTACTGCGGGCATGGTATATTCAATACAGCGTCGAACTCCATCGCTGTGGAGGACTCGCCCACCGTATCATGAACCGTGCCTAGACTACCGAGCTTATGGGTACACAAGGAACCAAGGAAGGTAACCCCCTTCCCTCGGCCACGAGGCTCAGCACACAGTGGGTGTAAGCACACAAAAAAGGAGACCTATAACCTAAAACAAGCATAACTTTTGCGTCCGTTGTCCGTTTGGGGCATACTTTTTTTCTAGAAATCTTGCAGCGAGGCCAACATCGACAAAAAGCAAAATTGAAAGAGTAGAATAGTACATAATTTTATAAAAAATAAATACTTCCCAATGGTTGATATACTGCCCCGAGAACCTCCTACTGCTAGCATGTTACATTCAATAAAGTGTCGAACACCATCGCGGTGGAGGACTCGCCCACCATATCATGAACCGCGCCTGGACTACCGCGTTTATGGGTACACAAGGAACTATGGAAGGTAACCCACATCATTCAGGCATGCGGTTCATCACACCGTGGATGTCAGCACATGAAAAAGGAGACCTATAACCTAAAACGAGCATAACTTTGCATCCGTTGTCCAATCGGTGCATACTTTTTATTTCTAGAAGGTTGCAGCGAGTCCAACGTCGACAAAAAGTGAAATTCAAAGAGTAGAATAGTATATAATTTTATAAAAAATAACACATCCCTATGGTTGAGATACCGCCCCGAGTACCTCCAACTGCTAGCATGTTATATTCAATACAGCGTCGAACTCCATCGTGGTGGAGGACTCGCCCACCATATCATGAACCGCGCCTAGGACTACCGCGTTTATGGGTACACAAGGAACTGTGGAAGGTAACCCACATCATTCGGGCACCGGTTCATCACACCGTGGATGTAAGCACATGAGAAAGGAGACCTATAACCTAAAACGAGCATAACTTTTCCATCCGTTGTCCGATCGGTGCATACTTTTTTTTTCTAGAAAGGTGCGGAGAGGCCAACACGACAAAAGCGAAATTTAAAAGAGTAGAATAGTATATATTTTTTACAAAGTTAAACTTCCCTATAGTTGAGATGCTACCCTCGAGTACCTCCTACTGCTAGCATGTTATATTCAATACAATGTTCAACTCCATCGTGGTGGAGGACTCGCCACCAGTATCATGAACCGCGCCTAGACTACCGAGTTTATGGGTACACAAGGAACCAGGGAAGGTAACCCACTTCCCTCGGCCACGCGGTTCAGCACACCGTGGGTGTAAGAACACGAAAAAGGAGACCTATAACCTGAAACAAGTGTAACTTTTGTGTCCATTGTCCGTTTGGGGCATACGTTTTTTTTCTAGAAAGCTTGCGGTGAGGCCACCATCGACAAAAAGAAAATTTCAAAGAGTAGAGTAGCATATAATTTTATAAAAAATAAATACTCCAATGGTTGAGATACTGCCCTGAGTACCTCCTACTGCTAGCATGTTACATTCAATACAGCGTCGAACTCCACCGCGGTGGAGGACTCGCCCACCATATCATGAACCGCGCCTAGACTACCGCGTTTATGGGTACACAAGGAACTATGGAAGATAACCCACATCATTCGGGCTCGCGGTTCATCACACCGTGGATGTAAGCACATGAAAAAGGAGACCATAACCTAAAACGAGCATAACTTTTGCATCCATTGTCGATCGGTGCATACTTTTGTTTTCTAGAAAGCTTGCAGCGAGGCCAACATCGACAACAAGCAAAATTTAAAAGTCTAGAACAGTATATAATTTTATACAAAATAAATACTTCCCTATGGTTGAGATGCTGTTCCCAAGTACCTCCTACTACTAGCATGTTATATTCCCATACAGCGCCGAACTCCATCGCGGTGGAGGACTCGCCCACCGTATCAGAACCACGCCTAGACTACCGCGTTTATGGGCACACAAGGAACCATGGAAGGTGACCCACATCCCTCAGCCACGCGGTTTAGTACACCGTGGATGTAAGCAGATGAAAAAGGAGACCTATAACCTAAACAAGCATAACTTTTGCGTCGTCCGATCGGTGCACACTTTTTTTCTAGAAAGCTTGTGGTGAGGACAACACGACAAAAAGCAAATTCAAAGAGTAGAATAGTACATAATTTTATAAAAAATAAATACTTCTATGGTAGAGATGCGCCCCGAGTACCTCCTACTGCTAGCATGTTATATAATACAGCGTCGAACTCCATCGTGGTGAGGACTCGCCCACCGTATCATGAACCAGCCTAGACTACCGAGTTTATGGGTACACAAGGAACCATGGAAGGTAACACATCATTCGGGCACGCGGTTCATCACACCGTGGCTGTAAGCACACGAAAAAGAGACCTATAACATAAAACATAACTTTTGCATCCGTTGTCCGTTGGGGCATACTTTTTTTTCTAGAAAGCTTGCGACGAGGCCAACACCGACAAAACATGAAAGTCCAAAGAGTGGAATAGTATATAATTTTATAAAAAATAAATACTTCCCTATGGTTGAGATACTGCCCTGAGTACCTCCTACTGCTAGCATGTTACATATAATACAGCGTCGAACTCCATCGCGGTGGAGGACTCGCCCACCGTATCATGAACCGCGCCTAGACTACTGATATATGGGTACACAAGGAACCAGGAAGGTAACCCACATCATTCGGGCACACGGTTCATCACACCGTGGCTGTAAGCACACGAAAAAGGAGACCTAAACCTAAACGAGCATAACTTTTGATCCATTGTCGATCGGGGCATACTTTTTTTTCTAGAAAGCTTGCGGTGAGGCCAACACTAACAAAAAGCGAAATTCAAAGAGGAGAATAGTATATAGTTTTAATAAATACTTCCTTATGGTTAAGATACCACCCCGATACCCCTACTGCTAGCATGTTATATTAGGGTTTAGGGGAACACTTTTTTTAGAAAGCTTGCAGCGAGGCCAACACCGACAAAGAGCAAATTCAAAGAGTAGAATGGATATAATTTATAAAAAGTAAATATACTCCCTATGGTTGAGATACAGCCCCGAGTACTCCTACTGCTAGCATGTTACATTCAATACAACGTCGAACTCCATCGCGGTGGAGGACTCGCACACCATATCATGAACCGCCTAGACTACCGAGTTTGGCTACACAAGGAACATGGAAGGTAACTCACATCCTCGGCACACAGTTCAGCACATCGTGGGTGTAAGCACACAAAAGGGAGACCTAAACCAAAAAACGAGCATAACTTTTGCATCGTGTTCGATCATGGCATACTTTTTTTTTCTAGAAAGGTTGCGGCAAGGTCAACACCGACAGAAAGCAAAATCAAAGAGTAGAATAGTATATAATATTACAAAATAAATAGTTCTCTATGGTCGAGATACCGTCCCGAGTACCTCCTACTGCCAGCAGTTACATTCAATACAACGTCGAACTCCATCGCGGTGGAGGACTCGCCCACTGTATCATGAACTACGCCTAGACTACCGAGTTTATGGGTACACAAAGCCATGAACGTAACCCACATCCCTCGGCCATGCAGTTCACCACACCATGGGTGTAAGCATACGAAAAAGGAGACCTATAACCTTAAACAAGCGTAACTTTTGCGTCCCTGTCCGTTCGG
>MU847877.1:0-26711 GCA_032690845.1 Eleusine coracana subsp. coracana
CCCACGTGTGCTGAACCGCGTGGTCGAGGGATATGGGTTACCTTCAATGGTTCCTTATGTACCCATAACTCGATAGTATAGGCGCAGTTCATGATACAGTGGGGAGTCCTCCACCGCGATGGGTTCGGCGTTGTTTGAATGTAACATGCTGGCAGTACTAGGTCTCGGGACGGTATCTCAACCATAGAGATGTATTTATTTTGTAAATAATTATATACTATTCTGCTCTTTTAATTTTGCTTTCTGTCGTGTTGACCTTGCCGCAAGCTTTCTAGAAAAAAAAGTATACCATTCTACTCTTTGAATTTCGCTCTTTGTCGGTGTTGGCCTCGCTGCGAGCTTTCTAGAAAAAAAGTGTGCCCCGAACAGACAACAGATGCAAAAGTGCTCGTTTTAGGTTTAGGTCTCCTTTTTCGTGTGCTTACACCCACGGTGTTCTGAACCGCATGCCCGAGGGATGTGGGTTATCTTCCATGGTTGCTTGTGTACCCATAAACTCGGTAGTCTAGGTGCGGTTCATGATACGGTGGGCGAGTCCTCCACCGCGATGGAGTTCGACGTTGTATTGAATGTAACATGCTATTAGTAGGAGATACTCGGGGCGGTATCTTAACCATAGGAAGTATTTATTTTTATAAAGTATACTATTCTACTCTTTGAATTTCGCTTTTTGTCGGTGTTGGCCTCGCTGCAAGCTTTCTAGAAAAAAAATTATGCCTCGATCGGACAATGGATGCAAAAGTTATGCTCGTTTTTTGTTTAGGTCTCCTTTTTGTGTGCTTACAGCCATGGTGTGATGAACCGTGTGCCCGAATGATGTGGGTTACCTTCCATGGTTCCTTGTGTACCTATAAATGCAGTAGTCCTAGGCGCAGTTCCTGACATGGTGGGCGAGTCCTCCCCTGCGATGGAGTTCGACGCTGTATTACATATAACATGCTAGCAGTAGGAGGTACTCGGTGCTGTATCTCAACCATAGGAAGTTTATTTTTTATAAAATTATATACTATTCCACTCTTTGAATTTCACTTTTTGTCGGTGTTGGTCTCACTGCAAGCTTTCTAGAAAAAAAGTATGCCCCAAAGGGACTACGGACGTAAAAGTTACGCTTGTTTTCGGTTATAGGTCTCCTTTTTCATGTGCTTACACCCACGGTGTGCTGAACCGCGTGCCCGAGGGATGTGGGTTATCTTCCATGGTTCCTTTTGTACCCATATTATCGGTAGTCTAGGCGCGGTTCATGATACGTGGGCGAGTCGTCCACTGGGATGGAGTTCGACGCTGTATTGAATGTAACATGCTAGCAGTAGGAGGTACTCGGGACGGTATCTCAACCATAGGGAAGTATTTACTTTTTATAAATTATATACCGTTCTACTCTTTGAACATCGCTCTTTGTCGGTGTTGGCCTCGCTGCAAGCTTTCTAGAAAAAAAGTGTGCCCCGAACAAACAACAGATGCAAAAGTTATGCACGTTTTAGGTTTAGGTGTCCTTTTTCGTGTGCTTACACCCACGTGTTCTGAACCGCGTGCCCGAGGGATGTGGGTTATCTTCATGGTTCCTTGTGTACCCATAACTCGGTAGTCTAGGTGCGGTTCCTGATATGGTGGGCGAGTCCTCCACCGCGATGTTGTTCGACGCTGTATTGAATGTAACATGGTAGTAGTAGGAGGTACTCGGACGGTATCTCAACCATAGGGAAGTATTTATTTTTTATAAAATTATACTATTCTAATCTTTGAATTTCACTTTTTGTTGATGTTGGCCTCGCCGCAAGCTTTCTAGAAAAAAAATATGCCTCGAACGGACAAGGGAAGCAAAAGTTATGCTCGTTTAAGGTTATAGGTCTCCTTTTTCGTATGCTTACACCCATGGTGTGCTGAACCGCGTGGTCGAGGGATGTGGGTTACCTTCAATGGTTCCTTGTCTACCCATAAACTCGGTAGTCTAGGCGTAGTTCATGATACATGGGTGAGTCCTCCACCGCGATGGAGTTCGACGTTGTGTTGAATGTAACATGCTGGCAGTACGAGGTACTCGGGACGGTATCTCAACCATAGAGAAGTATTTATTTTGTAAATAATATATACTATTCTACTCTTTGAATTTTGCTTTCTGTCGGTGTTGACCTGGCCGCAAGCTTTCTAGAAAAAAATGTATGCCATGATCGAACAACGATGCAAAAGTTATGCTCGTTTTTGGTTTAGCTCTCCTTTTTCGTGTGCTTACACCCACGGTGTGCTGAACCGCGTGGCCAGGGGATGTGAGTTAGCTTCCATGGTTCCTTGTGTAGCCATAAACTCGGTAGTCTAGGCGCGGTTCATGATACGGTGTGCGAGTCCTCCACCGCGATGGAGTTCGACGTTGTATTGAATGTAACATGCTAGCAGTAGGAGGTACTCGGGGCGCTATCTCAACCATAGGGAAGTATTCACTTTTTATAAAATTATATACCATTCTACTCTTTGAATTTTGCTCTTTGTCGGTGTTGGCCTCGCTGCGAGCTTTCTAGAAAAAAAGTGCGCCCCGAACAGACAACAGATGCAACAGTTATGCTCGTTTTAGGTTTAGGTCTCCTTTTTCGTGTGCTTACACCCACGGTGTTCTGAACCGCATGCCCGAGGGATGTGGGTTATCTTCCATGGTTGCTTGTGTACCCATAAACTCGGTAGTCTAGGTGCGGTTCATGATACGGTGGGCGAGTCCTCCACGCGATGGAGTTCGACGTTGTATTGAATGTAACATGCTATTAGTAGGAGGTACTCGGGCGGTATCTTAACCATAGGGAAGTATTTATTTTTATAAATTATATACTATTCTACTCTTTGAATTTTGCTTTTTGTCGGTGTTGGCCTCACTGCAAGCTTTCTAGAAAAAAAAATTATGCCCCGATCGGATAATGGATGCAAAAGTTATGCTTGTTTTTTGTTTAGGTCTCCTTTTTTGTGTGCTTACAGCCATGGTGTGATGAACCGTGTGCCCGAATGATGTGGGTTACCTTCCATGATTCCTTGTGTACCTATAAATGCAGTAGTCTAGGCGCAGTTCCTGACATGGTGGGCGAGTCCTCCCCCGCGATGGAGTTCGACGCTGTATTGAATATAACATGCTAGCAGTAGGAGGTACTTGGTGCGGTATCTCAACCATAGGGAAGTATTTATTTTTTATAAAATTATATACTATTCCACTCTTTGAGTTTCACTTTTTGTCGGTGTTGGCCTCACTGCAAGGTTTCTAGAAAAAAAGTATGCCGCAAAGGGACTACGGACGTAAAAGTTATGCTTGTTTTCGGTTATAGGTCTCCTTTTTCATGTGCTTACACCCACGGTGTGCTGAACCGCGTGCCCGAGGGATGTGGGTTATCTTCCATGGTTCCTTCTGTACCCATATTCTCGGTAGTCTAGGCGCGGTTCATGATACGGTGGGCGAGTCGTCCACTGGGATGGAGTTCGACGCTGTATTGAATGTAACATGCTAGTAGTAGGAGGTACTTGGTGCGGTATCTCAACCATAGGGAAGTATTTATTTATTATAAAATTATATAGTATTCTAATCTTTGAATTTCACTTTTTGTTGATGTTGGCCTCGCCACAAGCTTTCTAGAAAAAAAGTATGCCCCGAACGGACAAGGGACGCAAAAGTTACGCTCGTTTAAGGTTATAGGTCTCCTTTTTCGTATGCTTACACCCACGGTGTGCTGAACCGCGTGGTCGAGGGATATGGGTTACCTTCAATGGTTCCTTATGTACCCATAAACTCGATAGTCTAGGCGCAGTTCATGATACAGTGGGCGAGTCCTCCACCGCGATGGAGTTCGGCGTTGTATTGAATGTAACATGCTGGCAGTACGAGGTACTCGGGACGGTATCTCAACCATAGAGAAGTATTTATTTGTAAATAATTATATACTATTCTGCTCTTTTAATTTTGCTTTCTGTCGGTGTTGACCTTGCCGCAAGCTTTCTAGAAAAAAAAGTATGCCATGATCGGACAACGAATGCAAAAGTTATGCTCATTTTTGGTTTATCTCTCCTTTTTCGTGTGCTTACACCCACGGTGTGCTGAACCGCGTGGCCGAGGGATGTGAGTTACCTTCCATGGTTCCTTTTGTAGCCATAAACTTGGTAGTCTAGGCGCGGTTCATGATACGGTGTGCGAGTCCTCCACCTCGATGGAGTTCGATGTTGTATTGAGTGTAACATGCTAGCAGTAGGAGGTACTCGGGACGGTATCTCAAGCATAGGGAAGTATTTACTTTTTATAAAATTATATACCGTTCTACTCTTTGAATATCGCTCTTTGTCGGTGTTGGCCTCGCTGCAAGCTTTCTAGAAAAAAAGTGTGCCCCGAACAAACAACAGATGCAAAAGTTATGCACGTTTTAGGTTTAGGTCTCCTTTTTTGTGTGCTTACACCCACGGTGTTCTGAACCGCGTGCCCGATGGATGTGGGTTATCTTCCATGGTTCCTTGTGTACCCATAAACTCGGTAGTCTAGGTGCGGTTCATGATACGGTGGGCGAGTCCTCCACCGCGATGGAGTTCGACGCTGTATTGAATGTAACATGGTAGTAGTAGGAGGTACTCGGAGCGGTATCTCAACCATAGGGAAGTATTTATTTTTTATAAATTATATACTATTCTAATCTTTGAATTTCATTTTTTGTTGATGTTGGCCTCGCCGCAAGCTTTCTAGAAAAAAAATATGCCCCGAACGGACAAGGGAAGCAAAAGTTATGCTCGTTTAAGGTTATAGGTCTCCTTTTTCGTATGCTTACAGCCATGGTGTGCTGAACCGCGTGGTCGAGGGATGTGGGTTACCTTCAATGGTTCCTTGTGTACCCATAAATTCGGTAGTCTAGGCGTAGTTCATGATATAGTGGGCGAGTCCTTCACCGCGATGGTGTTCGACGCTGTATTGAATATAACATGCTAGCAGTAGGAGGTACTCGGTGCGGTATCTCAACCATAGGGAAGTATTTATTTTTTATAAAATTATATACTATTCCACTCTTTGAGTTTCACTTTTTGTCGGTGTTGGCCTCACTGCAAGGTTTCTAAAAAAAAGTATGCCGCAAAGGGACTACGGACGTAAAAGTTACGCTTGTTTTCGGTTATAGGTCTCCTTTTTCATGTGCTTACACCCACGGTGTGCTGAACCGCGTGCCCGAGGGATGTGGGTTATCTTCCATGGTTCCTTCTGTACCCATATTCTCGGTAGTCGAGGCGCGGTTCATGATACGGTGGGCGAGTCGTCCACTGGGATGGAGTTCGACGCTGTATTGAATGTAACATGCTAGTAGTAGGAGGTACTTGGTGCGGTATCTCAACCATAGAGAAGTATTTATTTTTTATAAAATTATATAGTATTCTAATCTTTGAATTTCACTTTTTGTTGATGTTGGCCTCGCCACAAGCTTTCTAGAAAAAAAGTATGCCCCGAACGGACAAGGGACGCAAAAGTTACGCTCGTTTAAGGTTATAGGTCTCCTTTTTCGTATGCTTACACCCACGGTGTGCTGAACCGCGTGGTCGAGGGATATGGGTTACCTTCAATGGTTCCTTATGTACCCATAAACTCGATAGTCTAGGCGCAGTTCATGATACAGTGGGCGAGTCCTCCACCGCGATGGAGTTCGGCGTTGTATTGAATGTAACATGCTGGCAGTACGAGGTACTCGGGACGGTATCTCAACCATAGAGAAGTATTTATTTTGTAAATAATTATATACTATTCTGCTCTTTTAATTTTGCTTTCTGTCGGTGTTGACCTTGCCGCAAGCTTTCTAGAAAAAAAAGTATGCCATGATCGGACAACGGATGCAAAAGTTATGCTCATTTTTGGTTTATCTCTCCTTTTTCGTGTGCTTACACCCACGGTGTGCTGAACCGCGTGGCCGAGGGATGTGAGTTACCTTCCATGGTTCCTTTTGTAGCCATAAACTTGGTAGTCTAGGCGCGGTTCATGATACGGTGTGCGAGTCCTCCACCTCGATGGAGTTCGATGTTGTATTGAATGTAACATGCTAGCAGTAGGAGGTACTCGGGACGGTATCTCAAGCATAGGGAAGTATTTACTTTTTATAAAATTATATACCGTTCTACTCTTTGAATATCGCTCTTTGTCGGTGTTGGCCTCGCTGCAAGCTTTCTAGAAAAAAAGTGTGCCCCGAACAAACAACAGATGCAAAAGTTATGCACGTTTTAGGTTTAGGTCTCCTTTTTTGTGTGCTTACACCCACGGTGTTCTGAACCGCGTGCCCGATGGATGTGGGTTATCTTCCATGGTTCCTTGTGTACCCATAAACTCGGTAGTCTAGGTGCGGTTCATGATACGGTGGGCGAGTCCTCCACCGCGATGGAGTTCGACGCTGTATTGAATGTAACATGGTAGTAGTAGGAGGTACTCGGAGCGGTATCTCAACCATAGGGAAGTATTTATTTTTTATAAAATTATATACTATTCTAATCTTTGAATTTCATTTTTTGTTGATGTTGGCCTCGCCGCAAGCTTTCTAGAAAAAAAATATGCCCCGAACGGACAAGGGAAGCAAAAGTTATGCTCGTTTAAGGTTATAGGTCTCCTTTTTCGTATGCTTACACCCATGGTGTGCTGAACCGCGTGGTAGAGGGATGTGGGTTACCTTCAATGGTTCCTTGTGTACCCATAAATTCGGTAGTCTAGGCGTAGTTCATGATATAGTGGGCGAGTCATTCACCGCGATGGTGTTCGACGTTGTATTGAATGTAACATGCTGGCAGTACGAGGTACTCGGGGCGGTATCTCAACCATAGAGAAGTATTTATTTTGTAAATAATTATATACTATTCTACTCTTTGAATTTTGCTTTCTGTCGGTGTTGACCTTGCCGCAAGCTTTCTAGAAAAAAAGTATGCCATGATCGGACAACAGATGCAAAAGTTATGCTCGTTTTTGGTTTAGCTGTCCTTTTTCGTGTGCTTACACCCACGGTGTGCTGAACCGCGTGGCCGAGGGATGTGAGTTAGCTTCCATGGTTCCTTGTGTAGCGATAAACTCGGTAGTCTAGGCGCGGTTCATGATACGGTGTGCGAGTCCTCCACCATGATGGAGTTCGACGTTGTATTGAATATAACTTGCTAGCAGTAGGAGGTACTCGGGGCGGTATCTCAACCATAGGGAAGTATTTACTTTTTATAAAATTATATACCATTCTACTCTTTGAATTTCGCTCTTTGTCGGTGTTGGCCTCGCTACAAGCTTTCTAGAAAAAAAGTCTGCCCCGAACAGACAACAGATGCAAAAGTTATGCTCGTTTTAGGTTTAGGTCTCCTTTCTCGTGTGCTCACACCCACGGTGTTCTGAACCGCATGCCCGAGGGATGTGGGTTATCTTCCATGGTTGCTTGTGTACCCATAAACTCGGTAGTCTAGGTGCGGTTCATGATACAGTGGGCGAGTCCTCCACCGCGATGGAGTTCGATGTTGTATTGAATGTAACATGCTAGTAGTAGGAGGTACTCGGGGCGGTATCTCAACCATAGGGAAGTATTTATTTTTTATAAAATTATATACTATTCTACTCTTTGCATTTCGCGTTTTGTCGGTGTTGGCCTCGCTGCAAGCTTTCTAGAAAAAAAAATTATGCCCCGATCGGACAATGGATGCAAAAGTTATGCTCGTTTTTTGTTTAGGTCTCCTTTTTTGTGTGCTTACAGCCATGGTGTGATGAACCGTGTGCCCGAATGATGTGGGTTACCTTCCAAGGTTCCTTGTGTACCCATAGATGCAGTAGTCTAGGTGCAGTTCCGGACATGGTGGGCGAGTCCTCCCTCGCGATGGAGTTCGACGCTGTATTGAATATAACATGCTAGCAGTAGGAGGTACTCGGTGCGGTATCTCAACCATAGGGAAGTATTTATTTTTTATAAAATTATATACTATTCCACTCTTTGAGTTTCACTTTTTGTCGGTGTTGGCCTCACTGCAAGGTTTCTAGAAAAAAAGTATGCCGCAAAGGGACTACGGACGTAAAAGTTACGCTTGTTTTCGGTTATAGGTCTCCTTTTTCATGTGCTTACACCCACGGTGTGCTGAACCGCGTGCCCGAGGGATGTGGGTCATCTTCCATGGTTCCTTCTGTACCCATATTCTCGGTAGTCTAGGCGCGGTTCATGATACGGTGGGCGAGTCGTCCACTGGGATGGAGTTCGACGCTGTATTGAATGTAACATGCTAGTAGTAGGAGGTACTTGGTGCGGTATCTCAACCATAGGGAAGTATTTATTTTTTATAAAATTATATAGTATTCTAATCTTTGAATTTCACTTTTTGTTGATGTTGGCCTCGCCACAAGCTTTCTAGAAAAAAAGTATGCCCCGAACGGACAAGGGACGCAAAAGTTACGCTCGTTTAAGGTTATAGGTCTCCTTTTTCGTATGCTTACACCCACGGTGTGCTGAACCGCGTGGTCGAGGGATATGGGTTACCTTCAATGGTTCCTTATGTACCCATAAACTCGATAGTCTAGGCGCAGTTCATGATACAGTGGGCGAGTCCTCCACCGCGATGGAGTTCGGCGTTGTATTGAATGTAACATGCTGGCAGTACGAGGTACTCGGGACGGTATCTCAACCATAGAGAAGTATTTATTTTGTAAATAATTATATACTATTCTGCTCTTTTAATTTTGCTTTCTGTCGGTGTTGACCTTGCCGCAAGCTTTCTAGAAAAAAAAGTATGCCATGATCGGACAAAGGATGCAAAAGTTATGCTCATTTTTGGTTTATCTCTCCTTTTCGTGTGCTTACACCCACGGTGTGCTGAACCGCGTGGCCGAGGGATGTGAGTTACCTTCCATGGTTCCTTTTGTAGCCATAAACTTGGTAGTCTAGGCGCGGTTCATGATACGGTGTGCGAGTCCTCCACCTCGATGGAGTTCGATGTTGTATTGAATGTAACATGCTAGCAGTAGGAGGTACTCGGGATGGTATCTCAAGCATAGGGAAGTATTTACTTTTTATAAAATTATATACCGTTCTACTCTTTGAATATCACTCTTTGTCGGTGTTGGCCTCGCTGCAAGCTTTCTAGAAAAAAAGTGTGCCCCGAACAAACAACAGATGCAAATGTTATGCACGTTTTAGGTTTAGGTCTCCTTTTTCGTGTGCTTACACCCACGGTGTTCTGAACCGCGTGCCCGATGGATGTGGGTTATCTTCCATGGTTCCATGTGTACCCATAAACTCGGTAGTCTAGGTGCGGTTCATGATACGGTGGGCGAGTCCTCCACCGCGATGGAGTTCGACGCTGTATTGAATGTAACATGGTAGTAGTAGGAGGTACTCGGAGCGGTATCTCAACCATAGGGAAGTATTTATTTTTTATAAAATTATATACTATTCTAATCTTTGAATTTCATTTTTTGTTGATGTTGGCCTCGCCGCAAGCTTTCTAGAAAAAAAATATGCCCCGAACGGACAAGGGAAGCAAAAGTTATGCTCGTTTAAGGTTATAGGTCTCCTTTTTCGTATGCTTACACCCATGGTGTGCTGAACCGCGTGGTCGAGGGATGTGGGTTACCTTCAATGGTTCCTTGTGTACCCATAAATTCGGTAGTCTAGGCGTAGTTCATGATATAGTGGGCGAGTCCTCCACCGCGATGGTGTTCGACGTTGTATTGAATGTAACATGCTGGCAGTACGAGATACTCGGGGCGGTATCTCAACCATAGAGAAGTATTTATTTTATAAATAATTATATACTATTCTACTCTTTGAATTTTGCTTTCTGTCGGTGTTGACCTTGCCGCAAGCTTTCTAGAAAAAAAGTATGCCATGATCGGACAACAGATGCAAAAGTTATGCTCGTTTTTGGTTTAGCTCTCCTTTTTCGTGTGCTTACACCCACGGTGTGCTGAACCGCGTGGCCGAGGGATGTGAGTTAGCTTCCATGGTTCCTTGTGTAGCCATAAACTCGGTAGTCTAGGCGCGGTTCATGATACGGTGTGCGAGTCCTCCACCATGATGGAGTTCGACGTTGTATTGAATATAACATGCTAGCAGTAGGAGGTACTCGGGGCGGTATCTCAACCATAGGGAAGTATTTACTTTTTATAAAATTATATACCATTCTACTCTTTGAATTTCGCTCTTTGTCGGTGTTGGCCTCGCTACAAGCTTTCTAGAAAAAAAGTCTGCCCCGAATAGACAACAGATGCAAAAGTTATGCTCGTTTTAGGTTTAGGTCTCCTTTCTCGTGTGCTTACACCCACGGTGTTCTGAACCGCATGCCCGAGGGATGTGGGTTATCTTCCATGGTTGCTTGTGTACCCATAAACTCGGTAGTCTAGGTGCGGTTCATGATACGGTGGGCGAGTCCTCCACCGCGATGGAGTTCGATGTTGTATTGAATGTAACATGCTAGTAGTAGGAGGTACTCGGGGCGGTATCTCAACCATAGGGAAGTATTTATTTTTTATAAAATTATATACTATTCTACTCTTTGCGTTTCGCGTTTTGTCGGTGTTGGCCTCGCTGCAAGCTTTCTAGAAAAAAAAATTATGCCCCGATCGGACAATGGATGCAAAAGTTATGCTCGTTTTTTATTTAGGTCTCCTTTTTTGTGTGCTTACAGCCATGGTGTGATGAACCGTGTGCCCGAATGATGTGGGTTACCTTCCAAGGTTCCTTGTGTACCCATAGATGCAGTAGTCTAGGTGCAGTTCCTGACATGGTGGGCGAGTCCTCCCCCGCGATGGAGTTCGACGCTGTATTGAATATAACATGCTAGCAGTAGGAGGTACTCGGTGCGGTATCTCAACCATACGGAAGTATTTATTTTTTATAAAATTATATACTATTCCACCCTTTGAATTTCACTTTTTATCGGTGTTGGCCTCACCGCAAGCTTTCTAGAAAAAAAGTATGCCCCAAAGGGACAACGGACGTAAAAGTTACGCTTGTTTTCGGTTATAGGTCTCCTTTTTCATGTGCTTACACCCACGGTGTGCTGAACCGCGTGCCCGAGGGATGTGGGTTATCTTCCATGGTTCCTTATGTACCCATACTCTCGGTAGTCTAGGCACGGTTCATGATACGGTGGGCGAGTCGTCCACTGGGATGGAGTTCGATGCTGTATTGAATGTAACATGCTAGTAGTAGGAGGTACTCGGAGCGGTATCTCAACCATAGGAAAGTATTTATTTTTTATAAAATTATATACTATTCTAATCTTTGAATTTCACTTTTTGTTGATGTTGGCCTCGCTGCAAGCTTTCTAGGAAAAAAGTATGCCCCGAACGGACAAGGGACGCAAAAGTTACGCTCGTTTAAGGTTATAGGTCTCCTTTTTCGTATGCTTACACCCATGGTGTGCTGAACCGCGTGGTCGAGGGATGTGGGTTACCTTCAATGGTTCCTTGTGTACCCATAAACTCGGTAGTCTAGGCGTAGTTCATGATACAGTGGGCGAGTCCTCCACCGCGATGGAGTTCGACGTTGTATTGAATGTAACATGCTGGTAGTAGGAGGTACTCGGGATGGTATCTCAACCATAGAGAAGTATTTATTTTGTAAATAATTATATACTATTCTGCTCTTTTAATTTTGCTTTCTGTCGGTGTTGACCTTGCCGCAAGCTTTCTAGAAAAAAAAGTATGTCATGATCGGACAACGGATGCAAAAGTTATGCTCATTTTTGGTTTATCTCTCCTTTTTGGTGTGCTTACACCCACGGTGTGCTGAACCGCGTGGCCGAGGGATGTAAGTTACCTTCCATGGTTCCTTTTGTAGCCATAAACTCGGTAGTCTAGGCGCGGTTCATGATATGGTGTGCGAGTCCTCCACCGCGATGGAGTTCGATGTTGTATTGAATGTAACATGCTAGTAGTAGGAGGTACTCGGGACGGTATCTCAACCATAGGGAAGTATTTACTTTTTATAAAATTATATACCATTCTACTCTTTCAATTTTGCTCTTTGTCGGTGTTGGCCTCGCTGCAAGCTCTCTAGAAAAAAAGTGTGCCCCGAACAAACAACAGATGCAAAAGTTATGCTCATTTTTGGTTTAGCTCTCCTTTTTCGTGTGCTTACACCCACGGTGTGCTGAACCGCGTGGCCGAGGGATGTGAGTTAGCTTCCATGGTTCCTTGTGTAGCCATAAACTCGGTAGTCTAGGCGCGGTTCATGATACGGTGTGCGAGTCCTCCACCATGATGGAGTTCGACGTTGTATTGAATATAACATGCTAGCAGTAGGAGGTACTCGGGGCGGTATCTCAACCATAGGGAAGTATTTACTTTTTATAAAATTATATACCATTCTACTCTTTGAATTTCGCTCTTTGTCGGTGTTGGCCTCGCTACAAGCTTTCTAGAAAAAAAGTCTGCCCCGAATAGACAACAGATGCAAAAGTTTTGCTCGTTTTAGGTTTAGGTCTCCTTTCTCGTGTGCTTACACCCACGGTGTTCTGAACCGCATGCCCGAGGGATGTGGGTTATCTTCCATGGTTGCTTGTGTACCCATAAACTCGGTAGTCTAGGTGCGGTTCATGATACGGTGGGCGAGTCCTCCACCGCGATGGAGTTCGATGTTGTATTGAATGTAACACGCTAGTAGTAGGAGGTACTCGGGGCGGTATCTCAACCATAGGGAAGTATTTATTTTTTATAAAACTATATACTATTCTACTCTTTGCGTTTCGCGTTTTGTCGGTGTTGGCCTCGCTGCAAGCTTTCTAGAAAAAAAAATTATGCCCCGATCGGACAATGGATGCAAAAGTTATGCTCGTTTTTTATTTAGGTCTCCTTTTTTGTGTGCTTACAGCCATGGTGTGATGAACCGTGTGCCCGAATGATGTGGGTTACCTTCCAAGGTTCCTTGTGTACCCATAGATGCAGTAGTCTAGGTGCAGTTCCTGACATGGTGGGCGAGTCCTCCCCCGCGATGGAGTTCGACGCTGTATTGAATATAACATGCTAGCAGTAGGAGGTACTCGGTGCGGTATCTCAACCATACGGAAGTATTTATTTTTTATAAAATTATATACTATTCCACCCTTTGAATTTCACTTTTTATCGGTGTTGGCCTCACCGCAAGCTTTCTAGAAAAAAAGTATGCCCCAAAGGGACAACGGACGTAAAAGTTACGCTTGTTTTCGGTTATAGGTCTCCTTTTTCATGTGCTTACACCCACGGTGTGCTGAACCGCGTGCCCGAGGGATGTGGGTTATCTTCCATGGTTCCTTATGTACCCATACTCTCGGTAGTCTAGGCACGGTTCATGATACGGTGGGCGAGTCGTCCACTGGGATGGAGTTCGATGCTGTATTGAATGTAACATGCTAGTAGTAGGAGGTACTCGGAGCGGTATCTCAACCATAGGGAAGTATTTATTTTTTATAAAATTATATACTATTCTAATCTTTGAATTTCACTTTTTGTTGATGTTGGCCTCGCTGCAAGCTTTCTAGGAAAAAAGTATGCCCCGAACGGACAAGGGACGCAAAAGTTACGCTCGTTTAAGGTTATAGGTCTCCTTTTTCGTATGCTTACACCCATGGTGTGCTGAACCGCGTGGTCGAGGGATGTGGGTTACCTTCAATGGTTCCTTGTGTACCCATAAACTCGGTAGTCTAGGCGTAGTTCATGATACAGTGGGCGAGTCCTCCACCGCGATGGAGTTCGACGTTGTATTGAATGTAACATGCTGGTAGTAGGAGGTACTCGGGATGGTATCTCAACCATAGAGAAGTATTTATTTTGTAAATAATTATATACTATTCTGCTCTTTTAATTTTGCTTTCTGTCGGTATTGACCTTGCCGCAAGCTTTCTAGAAAAAAAAGTATGTCATGATCGGACAACGGATGCAAAAGTTATGCTCATTTTTGGTTTATCTCTCCTTTTTCGTGTGCTTACACCCACGGTGTGCTGAACCGCGTGGCCGAGGGATGTGAGTTACCTTCCATGGTTCCTTTTGTAGCCATAAACTCGGTAGTCTAGGCGCGGTTCATGATATGGTGTGCGAGTCCTCCACCGCGATGGAGTTCGATGTTGTATTGAATGTAACATGCTAGTAGTAGGAGGTACTCGGGACGGTATCTCAACCATAGGGAAGTATTTACTTTTTATAAAATTATATACCGTTCTACTCTTTGAATTTTGCTCTTTGTCGGTGTTGGCCTTGCTGCAAGCTCTCTAGAAAAAAAGTGTGCCCCGAACAAACAACAGATGCAAAAATTATGCACGTTTTAGGTTTAGGTCTCCTTTTTCGTGTGCTTACACCCACGATGTTCTGAACCGCGTGCCCGAGTGATGTGGGTTATGTTCCATGGTTCCTTGTGTACCCATAAACTCGGTAGTCTAGGTGCGGTTCATGATACGGTGGGCGAGTCCTCCACCGCGATGGAGTTCGACGCTGTATTGAATGTAACATGCTAGTAGTAGGAGGTACTCGGAGCGGTATCTCAACCATAGGGAAGTATTTATTTTTTATAAAATTATATACTATTCTAATCTTTGAATTTCACTTTTTGTTGATGTTGGCCTCGCTTGCAAGCTTTCTAGAAAAAAAATATGCCCCAAACGGACAAGGGAAGCAAAAGTTATGCTCGTTTAAGGTTATAGGTCTCCTTTTTCGTATGCTTACACCCATGGTGTGCTGAACCGCGTGGTCGAGGGATGTGGTTTACCTTCAATGGTTCCTTGTGTACCCATAAACTCGGTAGTCTAGGCGTAGTTCATGATACAGTGGGCGAGTCCTCCACCGCGATGGAGTTCGACGTTGTATTGAATGTAACATGCTGGTAGTAGGAGGTACTCGGGATGGTATCTCAACCATAGAGAAGTATTTATTTTGTAAATAATTATATACTATTCTGCTCTTTTAATTTTGCTTTCTGTCGGTGTTGACCTTGCCGCAAGCTTTCTAGAAAAAAAAGTATGTCATGATCGGACAACGGATGCAAAAGTTATGCTCATTTTTGGTTTATCTCTCCTTTTTCGTGTGCTTACACCCACGGTGTGCTGAACCGCGTGGCCGAGGGATGTGAGTTACCTTCCATGGTTCCTTTTGTAGCCATAAACTCGGTAGTCTAGGCGCGGTTCATGATATGGTGTGCGAGTCCTCCACCGCGATGGAGTTCGATGTTGTATTGAATGTAACATGCTAGTAGTAGGAGGTACTCGGGACGGTATCTCAACCATAGGGAAGTATTTACTTTTTATAAAATTATATACCGTTCTACTCTTTGAATTTTGCTCTTTGTCGGTGTTGGCCTCGCTGCAAGCTCTCTAGAAAAAAAGTGTGCCCCGAACAAACAACAGATGCAAAAATTATGCACGTTTTAGGTTTAGGTCTCCTTTTTCGTGTGCTTACACCCACGATGTTCTGAACCGCGTGCCCGAGTGATGTGGGTTATGTTCCATGGTTCCTTGTGTACCCATAAACTCGGTAGTCTAGGTGCGGTTCATGATACGGTGGGCGAGTCCTCCACCGCGATGGAGTTCGACGCTGTATTGAATGTAACATGCTAGTAGTAGGAGGTACTCGGAGTGGTATCTCAACCATAGGGAAGTATTTATTTTTTATAAAATTATATACTATTCTAATCTTTGAATTTCACTTTTTGTTGATGTTGGCCTCGCTGCAAGCTTTCTAGAAAAAAAATATGCCCCAAACGGACAAGGGAAGCAAAAGTTATGCTCGTTTAAGGTTATAGGTCTCCTTTTTCGTATGCTTACACCCATGGTGTGCTGAACCGCGTGGTCGAGGGATGTGGGTTACCTTCAATGGTTCCTTGTGTACCCATAAACTCGGTAGTCTAGGCGTAGTTCATGATACAGTGGGCGAGTCCTCCACCGCGATGGAGTTCGACGTTGTATTGAATGTAACATGCTGGTAGTAGGAGGTACTCGGGATGGTATCTCAACCATAGAGAAGTATTTATTTTGTAAATAATTATATACTATTCTGCTCTTTTAATTTTGCTTTCTGTCGGTGTTGACCTTGCCGCAAGCTTTCTAGAAAAAAAAGTATGTCATGATCGGACAACGGATGCAAAAGTTATGCTCATTTTTGGTTTATCTCTCCTTTTTCGTGTGCTTACACCCACGGTGTGCTGAACCGCGTGGCCGAGGGATGTGAGTTACCTTCCATGGTTCCTTTTGTAGCCATAAACTCGGTAGTCTAGGCGCGGTTCATGATATGGTGTGCGAGTCCTCCACCGCGATGGAGTTCGATGTTGTATTGAATGTAACATGCTAGTAGTAGGAGGTACTCGGGACGGTATCTCAACCATAGGGAAGTATTTACTTTTTATAAAATTATATACCGTTCTACTCTTTGAATTTTGCTCTTTGTCGGTGTTGGCCTCGCTGCAAGCTCTCTAGAAAAAAAGTGTGCCCCGAACAAACAACAGATGCAAAAATTATGCACGTTTTAGGTTTAGGTCTCCTTTTTCGTGTGCTTACACCCACGATGTTCTGAACCGCGTGCCCGAGTGATGTGGGTTATGTTCCATGGTTCCTTGTGTACCCATAAACTCGGTAGTCTAGGTGCGGTTCATGATACGGTGGGCGAGTCCTCCACCGCGATGGAGTTCGACGCTGTATTGAATGTAACATGCTAGTAGTAGGAGGTACTCGGAGTGGTATCTCAACCATAGGGAAGTATTTATTTTTTATAAAATTATATACTATTCTAATCTTTGAATTTCACTTTTTGTTGATGTTGGCCTCGCTGCAAGCTTTCTAGAAAAAAAATATGCCCCAAACGGACAAGGGAAGCAAAAGTTATGCTCGTTTAAGGTTATAGGTCTCCTTTTTCGTATGCTTACACCCATGGTGTGCTGAACCGCGTGGTCGAGGGATGTGGGTTACCTTCAATGGTTCCTTGTGTACCCATAAACTCGGTAGTCTAGGCGTAGTTCATGATACAGTGGGCGAGTCCTCCACCGCGATGGAGTTCGACGTTGTATTGAATGTAACATGCTCGCAGTACGAGGTACTCGGGGCGGTATCTCAACCATAGGGAAGTATTTATTTTTTATAAAATTATATACTATTCTACTATTTAAATTTCGCTTTTTGTCGGTGTTGGCCTCGCTGCAAGCTTTCTAGAAAAAAAAATTATGCCCCGATCGGACAATGGATGCAAAAGTTATGCTCGTTTTTTGTTTAGGTCTCCTTTTTTGTGTGCTTACAGCCATGGTGTGATGAACCGTGTGCCCTAATGATGTGGGTTACCTTCCATGGTTCCTTGTGTACCCATAAATGCAGTAGTCTAGGCGCAGTTCCTGACATGGTGGGCGAGTCCTCCCCCGCGATGGAGTTCGACGCGGTATTGAATATATGATGCTAGCAGTAGGAGGTACTCGGTGCGGTATCTCAACCATAGGGAAGTATTTATTTTTTATAAAATTATATAATATTCAACTCTTTGAATTTCACTTTTTGTCGGTGTTGGCCTCACCGCAAGCTTTCTAGAAAAAAAAGTATGCCCCAAAGGGACAACGGACGTATAAGTTATGCTTGTTTTCAGTTATAGGTATCCTTTTTCATGTGCTTACACCCACGGTGTGCTGAACCGCGTGCCCGAGGGATGTGGGTTATCTTCCATGGTTCCCTGTGTACCCATAAACTCGGTAGTCTAGGTGCAGTTCATGATACGGTGGGCGAGTTCTCCACCGCGATGGAGTTCGACACTGTATTGAATGTAACATGCTAGTACTAGGAGGTACTCGGAGTGGTATCTCAACCATAGGGAAGTATTTATTTTTTATAAAATTATATACTATTATAATCTTTGAATTTCACTTTTTGTTGATGTTGGCCTCGCGCAAGCTTTCTAGAAAAAAGTATGCCCCGAACGGACAAGGGACGCAAAAGTTATGCTCGTTTAAGGTTATAGGTCTCCTTTTTCGTATGCTTACACCCACGGTGTGCTGAACCGCGTGGTCGAGGGATATGGGTTACCTTCAATGGTTTCTTGTGTACCCATAAACTCGGTAGTCTAGGCGTAGTTCATGATACAGTGGGCGAGTCCTCCACCGCGATGGAGTTCGACGTTGTATTGAATGTAACATGCTGGCAGTACGAGGTACTCGGAAAGGTATCTCAACCATAGAGAAGTATTTATTTTGTAAATAATTATATACTATTCTACTCTTTGGATTTTGCTTTCTGTCGGTATTGACCTTCTCTCAAGCATTCGAGAAAAAAAAGTATGCCATGATCGGACAACGGATGCAAAAGTTATGCTCGTTTTTGGTTTAGCTCTCCTTTTTCGTGTGCTTACACCCACGGTGTGCTGAACCGCGTGGCCGAGGGATGTGAGTTAGCTTCCATGGTTCCATGTGTAGCCATAAACTTGGCAGTCTAGGCGCGGTTCAGGATACGGTGTGCGAGTCCTCCACCGCGATGGAGTTCGACGCTGTATTGAATGTAACATGCGAGTAGTAGGAGGTACTCGGGGCGGTATCTCAACCATTGGGAAGTATTTATTTTTTATAAAATTATATACTATTCTAATCTTTGAATTTCACTTTTTGTTGATGTTGGCCTCGCCGCAAGCTTTCTAGAAAAAAAATATGCCCCGAACGGACAAGGGAAGCAAAAGTTATGCTCGTTTAAGGTTATAGGTCTCCTTTTTCGTATGCTTACACCCATGGTGTGCTGAACCGCGTGGTCGAGGGATGTGGGTTACCTTCAATGGTTCCTTGTGTACCTATAAACTCGGTAGTCTAGGCGTAGTTCATGATACAGTGAGCGAGTCCTCCACCGCGATGGAGTTCGACGTTGTATTGAATGTAACATGCTGGCAGTACGAGGTACTCGGGGCGGTATCTCAACCATAGGGAAGTATTTATTTTTTATAAAATTATATACTATTCTACTATTTGAATTTCGCTTTTTGTCGGTGTTGGCCTCGCTGCAAGCTTTCTAGAAAAAAAAATTATGCCCCGATCGGACAATGGATGCAAAAGTTATGCTCGTTTTTTGTTTAGGACTCCTTTTTTGTGTGCTTACAGCCATGGTGTGATGAACCGTGTGCCCGAATGATGTGGGTTACCTTAAATGGTTCCTTGTGTACCCATAAATGCAGTAGTCTAGGCGCAGTTCCTGACATGGTGGGCGAGTCCTCCCCCGCGATGCAGTTCGACGCTATATTGAACATATCATGCTAGCAGTAGGAGGTACTCGGTGCGGTATCTCAACCATAGGGAAGTATTTATTTTTTATAAAATTATATAATATTCAACTCTTTGAATTTCACTTTTTGTCGGTGTTGGCCTCACCGCAAGCATTCTAGAAAAAAAAGTATGCCCCAAAGGGACAACGGACGTATAAGCTATGCTTGTTTTCAGTTATAGGTCTCCTTTTTCATGTGCTTACACCCACGGTGTGCTGAACCGCGTGCCCGAGGGATGTGGGTTATCTTCCATGGTTCCCTGTGTACCCACAAACTCGGTAGTCTAGGTGCAGTTGATGATACGGTGGGCGAGTTCTCCACCGCGATGGAGTTCGACACTGTATTGAATGTAACATGCTAGTAGTAGGAGGTACTCGGAGTGGTATCTCAACCATAGGGAAGTATTTATTTTTTATAAAATTATATACTATTCTAATCTTTGAATTTCACTTTTTGTTGATGTTGGCCTCGCGCAAGCTTTCTAGAAAAAAGTATGCCCCGAACGGACAAGGGATGCAAAAGTTAAGCTCGTTTAAGGTTATAGGTCTCCTTTTTCGTATGCTTACACCCACGGTGTGCTGAACCGCGTGGTCGAGGGATATGGGTTACCTTCAATGGTTCCTTGTGTACCCATAAACTCGGTAGTCTAGGCGTAGTTCATGATACAGTGGGCGAGTCCTCCACCGCGATGGAGTTCGACGTTGTATTGAATGTAACATGCTGGTAGTAGGAGGTACTCGGAATGGTATCTCAACCATAGAGAATTATTTATTTTGTAAATAATTATATACTATTCTGCTCTTTTAATTTTGCTTTCTGTCGGTGTTGACCTGGCCGCAAGCTTTCTAGAAAAAAAAGTATGTCATGATCGGACAACGGATGCAAAAGTTATGCTCATTTTTGGTTTATCTCTCCTTTTTCGTGTGCTTACACCCACGGTGTGCTGAACCGCGTGGCCGAGGGATGTGAGTTACCTTCCATGGTTCCTTTTGTAGCCATAAACTCGGTAGTCTAGGCGCGTTTCATGATATGGTGTGCGAGTCCTCCACCGCGATGGAGTTCGATGTTGTATTGAATGTAACATGCTAGTAGTAGGAGGTACTCGGGACGGTATCTCAACCATAGGGAAGTATTTACTTTTTATAAAATTATATACCGTTCTACTCTTTGAATTTTGCTCTTTGTCGGTGTTGGCCTCGCTGCAAGCTCTCTAGAAAAAAAGTGTGCCCCGAACAAACAACAGATGCAAAAATTATGCACGTTTTAGGTTTAGGTCTCCTTTTTCGTGTGCTTACACCCACGATGTTCTGAACCGCGTGCCCGAGTGATGTGGGTTATGTTCCATGGTTCCTTGTGTACCCATAAACTCGGTAGTCTAGGTGCGGTTCATGATACGGTGGGCGAGTCCTCCACCGCGATGGAGTTCGACGCTGTATTGAATGTAACATGCTAGTAGTAGGAGGTACTCGGAGCGGTATCTCAACCATAGGGAAGTATTTATTTTTTATAAAATTATATACTATTCTAATCTTTGAATTTCACTTTTTGTTGATGTTGGCCTCGCTGCAAGCTTTCTAGAAGAAAAATATGCCCCAAACGGACAAGGGAAGCAAAAGTTATGCTCGTTTAAGGTTATAGGTCTCCTTTTTCGTATGCTTACACCCATGGTGTGCTGAACCGCGTGGTCGAGGGATGTGGGTTACCTTCAATGGTTCCTTGTGTACCCATAAACTCGGTAGTCTAGGCGTAGTTCATGATACAGTGGGCGAGTCCTCCACCGCGATGGAGTTCGACGTTGTATTGAATGTAACATGCTGGCAGTACGAGGTACTCGGGGCTGTATCTCAACCATAGGGAAGTATTTATTTTTTATAAAATTATATACTATTCTACTATTTAAATTTCGCTTTTTGTCGGTGTTGGCCTCGCTGCAAGCTTTCTAGAAAAAAAAATTATGCCCCGATCGGACAATGGATGCAAAAGTTATGCTCGTTTTTTGTTTAGGTCTCCTTTTTTGTGTGCTTACAGCCATGGTGTGATGAACCGTGTGCCCGAATGATGTGGGTTACCTTCCATGGTTCCTTGTGTACCCATAAATGCAGTAGTCTAGGCGCAGTTCCTGACATGGTGGGCGAGTCCTCCCCCGCGATGGAGTTCGACGCTGTATTGAATATATGATGCTAGCAGTAGGAGGTACTCGGTGCGGTATCTCAACCATAGGGAAGTATTTATTTTTTATAAAATTATATAATATTCAACTCTTTGAATTTCACTTTTTGTCGGTGTTGGCCTCACCGCAAGCTTTCTAGAAAAAAAAGTATGCCCCAAAGGGACAACGGACGTATAAGTTATGCTTGTTTTCAGTTATAGGTATCCTTTTTCATGTGCTTACACCCACGGTGTGCTGAACCGCGTGCCCGAGGGATGTGGGTTATCTTCCATGGTTCCCTGTGTACCCATAAACTCGGTAGTCTAGGTGCAGTTCATGATACGGTGGGCGAGTTCTCCACCGCGATGGAGTTCGACACTGTATTGAATGTAACATGCTAGTACTAGGAGGTACTCGGAGTGGTATCTCAACCATAGGGAAGTATTTATTTTTTATAAAATTATATACTATTATAATCTTTGAATTTCACTTTTTGTTGATGTTGGCCTCGCGCAAGCTTTCTAGAAAAAAGTATGCCCCGAACGGACAAGGGACGCAAAAGTTATGCTCGTTTAAGGTTATAGGTCTCCTTTTTCGTATGCTTACACCCACGGTGTGCTGAACCGCGTGGTCGAGGGATATGGGTTACCTTCAATGGTTTCTTGTGTACCCATAAACTCGGTAGTCTAGGCGTAGTTCATGATACAGTGGGCGAGTCCTCCACCGCGATGGAGTTCGACGTTGTATTGAATGTAACATGCTGGCAGTACGAGGTACTCGAAAAGGTATCTCAACCATAGAGAAGTATTTATTTTGTAAATAATTATATACTATTCTACTCTTTGGATTTAGCTTTCTGTCGGTATTGACCTTCTCTCAAGCATTCGAGAAAAAAAAGTATGCCATGATCGGACAACGGATGCAAAAGTTATGCTCGTTTTTGGTTTAGCTCTCCTTTTTCGTGTGCTTACACCCACGGTGTGCTGAACCGCGTGGCCGAGGGATGTGAGTTAGCTTCCATGGTTCCATGTGTAGCCATAAACTTGGCAGTCTAGGCGCGGTTCAGGATACGGTGTGCGAGTCCTCCACCGCGATGGAGTTCGACGTTGTATTGAATGTAACATGCTAGTAGTAGGAGGTACTCGGGGCGGTATCTCAACCATTGGGAAGTATTTAATTTTTTATAAAATTATATACTATTCTAATCTTTGAATTTCACTTTTTGTTGATGTTGGCCTCGCTGCAAGCTTTCTAGAAAAAAAATATGCCCCGAACGGACAAGGGAAGCAAAAGTTATGCTCGTTTAAGGTTATAGGTCTCCTTTTTCGTATGCTTACACCCATGGTGTGCGGAACCGCGTGGTCGAGGGATGTGGGTTACCTTCAATGGTTCCTTGTGTACCTATAAACTCGGTAGTCTAGGCGTAGTTCATGATACAGTGAGCGAGTCCTCCACCGCGATGGAGTTCGACGTTGTATTGAATGTAACATGCTGGCAGTACGAGGTACTCGGGGCGGTATCTCAACCATAGGGAAGTATTTATTTTTTATAAAATTATATACTATTCTACTATTTGAATTTCGCTTTTTGTCGGTGTTGGCCTCGCTGCAAGCTTTCTAGAAAAAAAAATTATGCCCCGATCGGACAATGGATGCAAAAGTTATGCTCGTTTTTTGTTTAGGACTCCTTTTTTGTGTGCTTACAGCCATGGTGTGATGAACCGTGTGCCCGAATGATGTGGGTTACCTTAAATGGTTCCTTGTGTACCCATAAATGCAGTAGTCTAGGCGCAGTTCCTGACATGGTGGGCGAGTCCTCCCCCGCGATGCAGTTCGACGCTGTATTGAATATATCATGCTAGCAGTAGGAGGTACTCGGTGCGGTATCTCAACCATAGGGAAGTATTTATTTTTTGTAAAATTATATAATATTCAACTCTTTGAATTTCACTTTTTGTCGGTGTTGGCCTCACCGCAAGCTTTCTAGAAAAAAAAGTATGCCCCAAAGGGACAACGGACGTATAAGCTATGCTTGTTTTCAGTTATAGGTCTCCTTTTTCATGTGCTTACACCCACGGTGTGCTGAACCGCGTGCCCGAGGGATGTGGGTTATCTTCCATCGTTCCCTGTGTACCCACAAACTCGGTAGTCTAGGTGCAGTTGATGATACGGTGGGCGAGTTCTCCACCGCGATGGAGTTCGACACTGTATTGAATGTAACATGCTAGTAGTAGGAGGTACTCGGAGTGGTATCTCAACCATAGGGAAGTATTTATTTTTTATAAAATTATATACTATTCTAATCTTTGAATTTCACTTTTTGTTGATGTTGGCCTCGCGCAAGCTTTCTAGAAAAAAGTATGCCCCGAACGGACAAGGGACGCAAAAGTTAAGCTCGTTTAAGGTTATAGGTCTCCTTTTTCGTATGCTTACACCCACGGTGTGCTGAACCGCGTGGTCGAGGGATATGGGTTACCTTCAATGGTTCCTTGTGTACCCATAAACTCGGTAGTCTAGGCGTAGTTCATGATACAGTGGGCGAGTCCTCCACCGCGATGGAGTTCGACGTTATATTGAATGTAACATGCTGGCAGTACGAGGTACTCGGAACGGTATCTCAACCATAGAGAAGTATTTATTTTGTAAATAATTATATACTATTCTACTCTTTGGATTTTGCTTTCTGTCGGTATTGACCTTCTCTCAAGCATTCGAGAAAAAAAAGTATGCCATGATCGGACAACGGATGCAAAAGTTATGCTCGTTTTTGGTTTAGCTCTCCTTTTTCGTGTGCTTACACCCACGGTGTGCTGAACCGCGTGGCCGAGGGATGTGAGTTAGCTTCCATGGTTCCATGTGTAGCCATAAACTTGGCAGTCTAGGCGCGGTTCAGGATACGGTGAGCGAGTCCTCCACCGCGATGGAGTTCGACGTTGTATTGAATGTAACATGCTAGCAGTAGGAGGTACTCGGGGCGGTATCTCAACCATACGGAAGTATTTACTTTTTATAAAATTATATACCATTCTACTCTGTGTCGGTGTTGGCCTCGCTGCAAGCTTTCTAGAAAAAAAAGTGTGCCCTGGACAGACAACAGATGCAAAAGTTATGCACGTTTTAGGTTTAGGTCTCCTTTTTCGTGTGCTTACACCCACGGTGTTCTGAACCATGTGCCCGAGGGATGTGGGTTATCTTCCATGGTTCCTTGTGTACCCATAAACTCGGTAGTCTAGGTGCGGTTCATGATACGGTGGGTGAGTCCTCCACCGCGATGGAGTTCGACGCTGTATTGAATGTAACATGCTAGTAGTAGGAGGTACTCGGGGCGGTATTTCAACCATTGGGAAGTATTTATTTTTTATAAAATTACATACTATTCTAATCTTTGAATTTCACTTTTTATCGGTGTTGGCCTCGCCGCAAGATTTCTAGAAAAAAAGTATGCCCCGAACGGATGAGGGACGCAAAAGTTACGCTCGTTTTAGGTTATAGGTCTCCTTTTTTGTATGCTTACACCCACGGTGTGCTGAACTGCGTGGCCGAGGGATGTGGGTTACCTTCAATGGCCTTGTGTACCCCTAAACTCGGTAGTCTAGGCGTAGTTCATGATATAGTGGGCGAGTCCTCCACCGCGATGGAGTTCGACGTTGTATTGAATGTAACATGCTGGCAGTAGGAGGTACTCGGGATGGTATCTCAACCATAGAGAACTCTTTATTTTGTAAATAATTATATACTATTCTACTCTTTGAATTTTGCTTTCTGTCGGTGTTGACCATGCCACAAGCTTTCTAGAAAAAAAAAGTATGCCATGATCGAACAACGGATGCAAAAGTTATGCTCGTTTTTGGTTTAGGTCTCCTTTTTCGTGTTCTTACACCCACGGTGTGCTGAACCGTGTGGTCGAGGGATGTGAGTTACCTTCTATGGTTCCTTGTGTAGCCATAAACTCGGTAGTCTAGGCGCGGTTCATGATACGGTGTGCGAGCCTGAGGCGCCCCTCCCCGCAGGATCGAGGGTCCCGACGGTGCTGATAGCGCAGACACTTGATTATACAACATTGGTCCAAATTTAAGTAGAATATTACAATAATTCGATGGTTCAGAGTGCAGCGGAATTAATACAAGTTCATAAAGTTTTGAAAACAGCGGAAGCAATTAACGTAAGGGACTACGAGCTCGACGATACAGCGTAGTGATGATCCCTGCCCGGAGAATCATCACCCTAGCAGCACACAAATCACTGCGGCGGCGAGTCGGACTCCCAGTGGGCAGTCCAACCCTCGGGGACTTGCACGTCCCAAGGCATCACATTCTCAGGCAAAACAATCTCTTCATGACCTGTAAACAATGATGGCACAAATCCTGAGTACTAATTACTCAGCAAGACTTACCCGTCGAGTCACCTAGACATGCAAGGGCTCTAATAGGGTAGCTTGTTGAAAGGACTCGCACTAAGCAACCTATTAGTTCTAACGAGTTTTATTGAGCCATGTTAATTGGGTGAAACAGAATGTAACTTTAGTGGAGCTATATAGGATAATAAAGCCAATACAGGGTAACAGCAGTACAGGAGCATCAGTAGAAGTAATCAACAGAAGGGGCAATAATCAACTTTCATGATGCAACTACGTGACGACTCAGTGACCATGTGGTACTCTTTACTGCGAGCGACAGCAATTGCAATCAATTTTACACCAGCTGGGAAAACCCGAAATACACGACACATACGCACCAATTAAGGTCGTATATGGCAACCTTTCACAAGGACGAAAAACAACTTGGTCCGGGTCCAGTCTCAGCGAGTGAGCATGCCGTTCTGCCAACAGTACTTCATGGTATAAACCGCCCACTCCAGCAGCAGAAGGATCAACGACCACTGTACTGGGTACCGTCCGTATTGCCGCGTCAATGCTACATCAGTGTACTAGTACCCATGGACTAGCATATATTCGGTACTGTTCAATACTTGACCAAGGGGCCGACCACGGACGGGTCGTAGGTTCGACAAGGCAGGGCTACCGCAGTCAACAACCATGTATTGCTGCAAACCTACACATGCATCTTCCCTGCCCGATCATAACAGTAAAATAAACTTCTTTTAGGTTCCCGTTCTAGTGGTCAAGTTCACTTCTTAGTGATAATGTCTACCGAGACTATTAGTCACTAAGCGTAGCGACACAGTACCGTTTCTATCACAGTTCTAATGATAAGCAAGGGTCATTTGGGGGTCATGCAAGGTGGATTTCCAATCAACTCCTATGACCTAATGCATCAGACAATCATAGACGTAGCAGTGACATAAACTAGTAAATTTTTATAAATGGGCAAATGCAAACCGGGGGTTGCCTGGATCGATGTTGGTGTTAGAAACTACAACGTCTTGCTCTTGGGGT
>MU847878.1:0-26589 GCA_032690845.1 Eleusine coracana subsp. coracana
CTAGGCCGATTCATGATACGGTGGGCGAGTCCTCCACCACGATGGAGTTTGACGCTGTATTGAATGTAACACTGCTGGCAGTAGGAGGTATTCATGGCGTTATCTTAACCATATGGAAATATTTATTTTCAAAAAATTAATACTACTCTACTCTTTGAATTTCGGTTTTTGGTCGATGTTGGCCTCGCCGCAAGCTTTTTAGAAAAAAAAAGTATGCCCGGATCGGACAACTGTACGCAAATGTTATGCTCGTTTTAGGTTAAAGGGTCTCATTTTTCATGTGCTTACACCCATGGTGTGCTGAACCGCGTGGCCGAGGGATGTGGGTTACCTTCCATCATTCCTTGTGTACCCATAAACTCGGTAGTCTAGGCGCGGTTCATGATACGGTGGGCGAGTCCTCCACCACGATAGAGTTCGACGTTGTATTGAATGTAACATGGTGGCAGTAGGAGGTACTCAGGGCTGTATCTCAACCATAGGGATGTATTTATTTTTGTAAAATTATATGCTATTTACTCTTTGAATTTTGCTTTTTGTCGGTATTGGCCTCGCCGCAAGCTTTCTAGAAAAAAAGTATGCCCCTAACAGACAACGGACGCAAAAGTTACGCTCGTTTTAGGTTATAGGTCTCATTTTTCATGTGCTTACACCCATGGTGTGTTGAACCACATGGCCGAGGGATGTGGGTTACCTTCCATGGTTCCTTGTGTATCCATAAACTTGGGAGTCTAGGCACGATTCATGATACGGTGGGCGAGTCCTCCACCACGATGGAGTTTGACGCTGTATTGAATGTAACATGCTGGCACTAGGAGGTATTCATGGCGTTATCTGAACCATAGGGAAATATTTATTTTCAAAATAATTATATACTACTCTACTCTTTGAATTTCGGTTTTTGTCGATGTTGGCCTTGCCGCAAGCTTTTTAGAAAAAAAAAGTATGCCCGGATCGGACAACGGACGCAAATGTTATGCTCGTTTTAGGTTAAGGGTCTCATTTTTCATGTGCTTACACCCATGGTGTGCTGAACCGCGTGGCCGAGGGATGTGGGTTACCTTCCATCATTCCTTGTGTACCCATAAACTCGGTAGTCTAGGCGCGGTTCATGATACGGTGGGCGAGTCCTCCACCACGATAGAGTTCGACGTTGTATTGAATGTAACATGGTGGCAGTAGGAGGTACTCAGGGCTGTATCTCAACCATAGGGATGTATTTATTTTTTGTAAAATTATATGCTATTTACTCTTTGAATTTTGCTTTTTGTCGGTATTGGCCTCGCCGCAAGCTTTCTAGAAAAAAAGTATGCCCCTAACAGACAACGGACGCAAAAGTTACGCTCGTTTTAGGTTATAGGTCTCATTTTTCATGTGCTTACACCCATGGTGTGTTGAACCACATGGCCGAGGGATGTGGGTTACCTTCCATGGTTCCTTGTGTATCCATAAACTTGGGAGTCTAGGCACGATTCATGATACGGTGGGCGAGTCCTCCACCACGATGGAGTTTGACGCTGTATTGAATGTAACATGCTGGCACTAGGAGGTATTCATGGCGTTATCTTAACCATAGGGAAATATTTATTTTCAAAATAATTATATACTACTCTACTCTTTGAATTTCGGTTTTTGTCGATGTTGGCCTTGCCGCAAGCTTTTTAGAAAAAAAAAGTATGCCCGGATCGGACAACGGACGCAAATGTTATGCTCGTTTTAGGTTAAGGGTCTCATTTTTCATGTGCTTACACCCATGGTGTGCTGAACCGCGTGGCCGAGGGATGTGGGTTACCTTCCATCATTCCTTGTGTACCCATAAACTCGGTAGTCTAGGCGCGGTTCATGATACGGTGGGCGAGTCCTCCACCACGATAGAGTTCGACGTTGTATTGAATGTAACATGGTGGCAGTAGGAGGTACTCAGGGCTGTATCTCAACCATAGGGATGTATTTATTTTTTGTAAAATTATATGCTATTTACTCTTTGAATTTTGCTTTTTGTCGGTATTGGCCTCGCCGCAAGCTTTCTAGAAAAAAAGTATGCCCCTAACAGACAACGGACGCAAAAGTTACGCTCGTTTTAGGTTATAGGTCTCATTTTTCATGTGCTTACACCCATGGTGTGTTGAACCACATGGCCGAGGGATGTGGGTTACCTTCCATGGTTCCTTGTGTATCCATAAACTTGGGAGTCTAGGCACGATTCATGATACGGTGGGCGAGTCCTCCACCACGATGGAGTTTGACACTGTATTGAATGTAACATGCTGGCAGTAGGACGTATTCGGGGCAGTATCTTAACCATAGGAAAGTATGGTTTTTGAAACAAATTATATACTATTCTACTCTTTGAATTTTGCTTTTTGTCAGCATTGGCCTCGCCGCAAGCTTTCTAGAAAAAAAAAGTATTCCCCCATCGGACAACGGACGCAAAAGTTACGCTCGTTTTAGGTTATAGGTCTCATTTTTCATGTGCTTACACCCATGGTGTGTTGAACCACGTGGCCGAGGGATGTGGGTTACCTTCCATGGTTCCTTGTGTATCCATAAACTTGGTAGTCTAGGCACGATTCATGATACGGTGGGCGAGTCCCCCACCACGATGGAGTTTGACACTGTATTGAATTTAACGTGCTGGCAGTAGGACATGTTCGGGGCAGTATCTTAACCATAGAAAAGTATTTATTTTGAAACAAATTATATACTATTCTACTCTTTGAATTTTGTTTTTTGTCAGCATTGGCCTCGCCGCAAGCTTTTTAGAAAAAAAAAGTATGCCCGGATTGGACAACAGACGCAAATGTTATGCTCGTTTTAGGTTAAGGGTCTCATTTTTCATGTGCTTACACCCATGGTGTGCTGAACCGCGTGGCCGAGGGATGTGGGTTACCTTCCATCATTCCTTGTGTACCCATAAACTCGGTAGTCTAGGCGCGGTTCATGATACGGTGGGCGAGTCCTCCACCACGATAGAGTTCGACGTTGTATTGAATGTAACATGGTGGCAGTAGGAGGTACTCAGGGCTGTATCTCAACCATAGGGATGTATTTATTTTTTGTAAAATTATATGCTATTTACTCTTTGAATTTTGCTTTTTGTCGGTGTTGGCCTCGCCGCAAGCTTTCTAGAAAAAAAGTATGCCCCTAACAGACAACGGACGCAAAAGATACGCTCGTTTTAGGTTATAGGTCTCATTTTTCATGTGCTTACACCCATGGTGTGTTGAATCACATGGCCGAGGGATGTGGGTTACCTTCCATGGTTCCTTGCGTAATCATAAACTCGGTAGTCTAGGCGCGGTTCATGATACGGTAGGCGAGTCCTCCACCACGATGGAGTTTGACGCTGTATTGAATGTAACATGCTGGCACTAGGAGGTATTCATGGCGTTATCTTAACCATAGGGAAATATTTATTTTCAAAAAAATTATATACTACTCTACTCTTTGAATTTCGGTTTTTGTCGATGTTGGCCTCGCCGCAAGCTTTTTAGAAAAAAAAAGTATGCCCGGATCGGACAACGGACGCAAATGTTATGCTCGTTTTAGGTTAAGGGTCTCATTTTTCATGTGCTTACACCCATGGTGTGCTGAACCGCGTGGCCGAGGGATGTGGGTTACCTTCCATCATTCCTTGTGTACCCATAAACTCGGTAGTCTAGGCGCGGTTCATGATACGGTGGGCGAGTCCTCCACCACGATAGAGTTCGACATTGTATTGAATGTAACATGATAGCAGTAGGAGGTACTCAGGGCTGTATCTCAACCATAGGGATGTATTTATTTTTTGTAAAATTATATGCTATTTACTCTTTGAATTTTGCTTTTTGTCGGTATTGGCCTCGCCGCAAGCTTTCTAGAAAAAAAGTATGCCCCTAACAGACAACGGACGCAAAAGTTATGCTCGTTTTAGGTTATAGGTCTCATTTTTCATGTGCTTACACCCATGGTGTGTTGAACCACATGGCCATGGGATGTGGGTTACCTTCCATGGTTCCTTGTGTATCCATAAACTTGGGAGTCTAGGCACGATTCATGATACGGTGGGCGAGTCCTCCACCACGATAGAGTTTGACACTGTATTGAATGTAACATGCTGGCAGTAGGACGTATTCGGGGCAGTATCTTAACCATAGGAAAGTATGGTTTTTGAAACAAATTATATACTATTCTACTCTTTGAATTTTGCTTTTTGTCAGCATTGGCCTCGCCGCAACCTTTCTAGAAAAAAAAAGTATTCCCCGATCGGACAACGGACGCAAAAGTTATGCTCGTTTTAGGTTATAGGTCTCATTTTTCATGTGCTTACACCCATGGTGTGTTGAACCACGTGGCTGAGGGATGTGGGTTACCTTCCATGGTTCCTTGTGTATCCATAAACTTGGTAGTCTAGGCACGATTCATGATACGGTGGGCGAGTCCCCCACCACGATGGAGTTTGACACTGTATTGAATGTAACATGCTGGCAGTAGGACATATTCGGGGTAGTATCTTAACCATAAGGAAGTATTTATTTTTTGTAATATTATATGCTATTCCACTCTTTGAATTTTGCTTTCTGTCGGTGTTGGCCTCGCCGCAAGCTTTTTAGAAAAAAAGTATGCCCCTAACGGACAAAGGACGCAAAAGTTACGCTCGTTTTATGTTATAGGTCTCATTTTTCATGTGCTTACACCCATGGTGTGTTGAATCACATGGCCGAGGGATGTGGGTTATCTTCCATGGTTCCTTGTATACCCGTAAACTTGGTAGCCTAGGCGCGGTTCATGATACGGTGGGTGAGTCCTCTACAGCGATGGAGTTCGATGTTGTATTGAATGTAACATGCTAGAAGTAGGAGGTACTCAGGGCGGTATCTCAACCATAGGGATTTATTTATTTTTTATAAAATTATATACTATTCCACTCTTTAAATTTCACTTTCTGTCAGTGTTGGCCTCGCCGCAAGCTTTCTAGAAAAAACGTATGCCCCTAAGAGACAACGGACACAAAAGTTACGCTCGTTTTAGGTTATAGGTGTCATTTTTCATGTGCTTACACCCATGATGTGCTGAACCACATGGCCGAGGGATGTGGGTTACCTTACATGGTTCCTTGTGTACCCATAAACTCGATCGTCTTGGCATGGTTCATGATATGGTGGGCGAGTCCTCCACCACGATGGAGTTCAACGTTGTATTGAATGTAACATGCTGGTAGTAGGTGGTATTCGGGGCGGTATCTTAACTATAGGGAAGTATTTGTTTTGAAAAAAATTATATACTATTCTACTCATTCAATTTCTATTTTTGTCGGTGTTGGCCTCACCGCAAGCTTTCTAGAAAAAAAAGTATGCCCCAATCGGACAACGGATGCAAAAGTTATGCTCGTTTTAGGTTATAGGTCTCATTTTTCATGTACTTACACCCACGGTGTGCTGAACCGTGTGGCCGAGGGATGTGGGTTACCTTCCATGGTTCCTTGTATACCCGTAAACTTGGTAGCCTAGGCGCGGTTCATGATACGGTGGGCGAGTCCTCCACAGCGATGGAGTTCGATGTTGTATTGAATGTAACATGCTAGCAGTAGGAGGTACTCAGGGAGGTATCTCAACCATAGGGAAGTATTTATTTTTGTAATATTATATACTATTCCACTCTTTGATTTTCACTTTCTGTCGGTGTTGGCCTCGCCGCAAGCTTTCTAGAAAAAAAGTATGCCCCTAACGGACAAAGGACGCAAAAGTTACACTCGTTTTAGGTTATATCTCTCATTTTTGATGTGCTTACACCCACGGTGTGCTGATCCGCGTGGCCGAGGGATGTGGGTTACCTTCCATGGTTCCTTGTATACCCGTAAACACGGAATCCTAGGCACAGTTCATGATATGGTGGGCGAGTCCTCCACAGCGATGGAGTTTGACGTTGAATTGAATGTAACATGCTAGCAGTAGAAGGTATCATGGCGGTATCTCAACCATATGGAATAGTTATTTAAACATTATATACTATTCTACTCTTTGAATTTCGCTTTTTGTGGTGTTGGCCCAGTCGCAAGCTTTGTAGAAAAATAGTATGCCCCTAACGGACAAGGACGCAAAAGTTACGCTCGTTTTAGGTTATAGGTCTCATTTTTCATGTGCTTACACCCACGATGTGCTGAACCGCGTGGCCGAGGGATGCGGGTTACCTTCCATGGTTCCTTGTGTACCCATAAACTCGGTAGTCTAGGTGTGGTTCATGATACAGTGGGCGAGTCCTCCACCACGATGGAGTTCGACGCTGTATTGAATGTAACATGGTGGCAGCAGGAGGTATTCATGGCGGTATCTTAACCATAGGGAAGTATTTATTTTGTAAAAAAATATATACTATTCTACTCTTTGAATTTTGCTTTTTGTCGGTGTTGGTCTCGCTGCAAGCTTTCTAGAAAAAAAGTATGCCCCGAACAGACAACGGATGCAAAAGTTAAGCTCGTTTTAGGTTACAGGTCTCATTTTTTATGTACTTACACCCACGGTGTGCTGAACCGCGTGGCCGAGGGATGTGGGTTACCTTCCATGGTTCCTGGTAGACCCATAAACTCGGTAGCCTAGGCGCAGTTCATGATACGGTGGGCGAGTCCTCCACAGCGATGGTGCTCGATGTTGTATTGAATGTAACATGCTAGCAGTAGGAGGTACTCAAGGCGGTATCTCAACCATAGGGAAGTATTTATTTTTTGTAAAATTACATACTATTCCACTCTTTGAATTTCACTTTTTGTCAGTGTTGGCCTCGCCGCAAGCTTTCTAGAAAAAAAAGTGTGCCCCTAACAGACAACGGACACAAAAGTTACGCTCATTTTAGGTAATAGGTCTCATTTTTCATGTGCTTACACCCACGGTGTGCTGAACCGCGTGGCCGAGGGATATGGGTTACCTTCCATGGTTCCATGTGTACCCATAAACTTGGTAGTCTAGGCGCGGTTCATGATACGATGGGCGAGTCCTCCACCACGATGGAGTTCGACGCTGTATTGAATGTACCATGCAGGCAATAGGAGGTATTCGGGCAGTATCTTAACCATAGGGAAGTATTTACTTTGTAAAAAATTATATACTATTCTACTCCTTGAATTTCGCTTTTTGTCGGTGTTGGCCTCGCCATAAGCTTTCTAGAAAAAAGAAGTATGTCCCGATCGGACAACGAATGTAAAAGTTATACTCATTTTAGGTTATAGGTCTCATTTTTCATATTCTTACACCCACGGTGTGCTGAACCACGTGGCCGAGGGATGTGGGTTACCTTCCATGGTTCCTTGTATACCCGTAAACTCGGTATCCTAGGCGCAGTTCATGATACGGTGGGCGAGTCCTCCACAGCGATGGAGTTCGACATTGAATTTAATGTAACATGCTAGCAGTAGAAGGTACTCAAGGCGGTATCTCAACCATAGGGAAGTATTTATTTTTTGTAAAATTATATACTATTCTACTCTTTGAATTTCACTTTCTGTTGATGTTGGCCCAGTCGCAAGCTTTGTAGAAAAAAAGTATGCCCCTAACGGACAAGGACGCAAAAGTTACGCTCGTTTTAGGTTATAGGTCTCATTTTTATGTGCTTACACCCACGGTGTGCTAAACCGTGTGGCCGAGGGATGCGGGTTACCTTCCATGGTTCATTGTGTACCCATAAACTTGGTAGTCTAGGCGCGGTTCATGATACGGTGGGCGAGTCCTCCACCACGATGGAGTTCGACGTTGTATTGAATGTAACATGCTAGCAGTAGGAGGTACTCGGGACGGTACCTCAACCATAGGGAAGTATTTATTTTTATTAAAATTATATACTATTGTACTCTTTGAATTTCGCTTTCTGTCGGTGTTGGCCTTTCCGCAAGCTTTCTAAAAAAAACAGTATGCCCCTAACAGACAACGAACGCAAAAGTTACGCTCGTTTTAGGTTATAGGTCTCATTTTTCATGTGCTTACACCCACGGTGTGCTGAACCACATGGCCGAGGGATGTGGGTTACCTTCCATGGTTCCTTGTGTACCCATAAACTCGGTAGTCTCGACGCGGTTCATGATACAGTAGGCTAATCCTCCACCACGATGGAGTTCGACGCTATATTGAATGTAACATGCTGGCACTAGGAGGTGTTCGAGGCGGTATCTTAACCATAGGGAAATATTTATTTTCAAAAAAATTATATACTATCCAACTCTTTGAATTTCACTTTTTGTCGATGTTGGCCTCGCCGCAAGCATTCTAGAAAAAAAGTATGCCCCGATCGGACAACGGATGCAAAAGTTATGCTCGTTTTAGGTTATAGGTCTCATTTTTTGTGTGCTTATACCCACGGTGTGCTGAACTGCATGACCGAGGGATGTGGGTTACCTTCCATGGTTCCTTGTGTACCCATAAACTCGGTAGTCTAGGCGCGGTTCATGATACTGTAGGCGAGTCCTCCACCATGACGGAGTTCGGCGCTGTATTGAATGTAACATGCTGGCAGTAGGAGGTATTCGGGGCGGTATCTTAACCATAGGGAAGTATTTATTTTGAAAAAAATATATACTATTCTACGCTTTGAATTTTGCTTTTTGTCGGTGTTCGCCTCGCCGTAAGCGTTCTAGAAAAAAAAGTATGCTCCGATCGGACAACGGATGCAAGAGTTATGCTCGTTTTAGGTTATAGGTCTCATTTTTCATGTGCTTACACCCACGGTGTGCTGAGCCATGTGGCCGAGGGATGCGGGTTACCTTCCATGATTCCTTGCGTACCCATAAATTCGGTGATCTAGGCGCGGTTCATGATACGGTGGGCGAGTCCTCCACGACGATGGAGTTCAATGCTGTATTGAATGTAACATGCTGGCAGTTGGAGGTATTCGTGGTGGTATCTTAACCATAGGTAAGTATTTTTTTTTAAAATAATTATATACTATTCTACTCTTTGAATTTCTCTTATGGTCGGTGTTGGCCTCGCCGCAAGCTTTCTAGAAAAAAAGTGTGGTTCGATAGGACAACAGATGCAAAAGTTATGCTCATTTTAGTTTACAGGTCTCATTTTTCATGTGCTTACACCCACAGTGTGCTAAACCGCATGTACAAGGGATGTGGGTTACCTTCCATGGTTCCTTGTATACCCGTAAACTCGGTAGTCTAGGCGCAGTTCATGATACGGTGGGCGAGTCCTCCACAGCGATGGAGTTGACGTTGTATTGAATGTAACATGCTAGCAGTAGGAGGTACTCAGGGTGGTATCTCAACCACAGGGCAGTATTTATTTTTTATAAAATTATATACTATTCTACTCTTTGAATGTCGCTTTCTGACGATGTTGGCCTCACCACAAGCTTTCTAGAAAAAAAGTATGCCCCTAACAGACAACGGACACAAAAGTTACGCTTGTTTTAGGTTATAGGTCTCATTTTTCATGTAGCTTATACCCAAGATGTGCTGCAACCGCGTGGCCGAGGGATGTGGGTTACCTTCCATGGTTCCTTGGTACCCATAAACTCGGTAGTCTAGGCGCGGTTCATGATACGGTAGGGCGAGTCCTCCACCATGATGGAGTTCGAGCGCTGTATTGAATGTAACATGCTGGCAGTAGGAGGTATTCGAGGCGGTATCTTAACATAGGGAAGTATTATATTTGAAAAAAATTATATACTATTCTACTCTTTGAATTTCGCTTTTTGTCGGTATTTGCCTCACGCAAAGCCTTCTACAAAATAAAGTATGCCCGATAGACAACGGACGCAAAAGTTACGCTTGTTTTAGGTTATAGGTCTCATTTTTCATGAGCTTATACCCAAGATGTGGCTCAACCGCGTGGCCGAGGGATGTGGGTTACCTTCCATGGTTCCTTGTGTACCCATAAACTCGGTAGTCTAGGCGCGGTTCATGATACGGTAGGCGAGTCCTCCACCATGATGGAGTTCGGCGCTGTATTGAATGTAACATGCTGGCAGTAGGAAGGTATTCGGCGCGGTATCTTAACCATAGGGAAGTATTTATTTTGAAAAAAAATATATACTATTCTACTCTTTGAATTTCGCTTTTTGTCGGTGTTGGACTTGCGGTAAGCTTCTAGAAAAAAAAAGTATGCTCCGATCGGACAACGGATGCAAAAGTTATGCTCGTTTTAGGTTATAGGTCTCATTTTTCATGTGCTTACACCACGGTGTGCTGAAACCACATGGCCATGGGATGTGGGTTACCTTCCATGGTTCCTTGTGTATCCATAAACTTGGGAGTCTAGGCACGATTCATGATACGGTGGGCGAGTCCTCCACCACGATAGAGTTTGACACTGTATTGAATGTAACATGCTGGCAGTAGGACGTATTCGGGGCAGTATCTTAACCATAGGAAAGTATGGTTTTTGAAACAAATTATATACTATTCTACTCTTTGAATTTTGCTTTTTGTCAGCATTGGCCTCGCCGCAACCTTTCTAGAAAAAAAAAGTATTCCCCGATCGGACAACGGACGCAAAAGTTATGCTCGTTTTAGGTTATAGGTCTCATTTTTCATGTGCTTACACCCATGGTGTGTTGAACCACGTGGCTGAGGGATGTGGGTTACCTTCCATGGTTCCTTGTGTATCCATAAACTTGGTAGTCTAGGCACGATTCATGATACGGTGGGCGAGTCCCCCACCACGATGGAGTTTGACACTGTATTGAATGTAACATGCTGGCAGTAGGACATATTCGGGGTAGTATCTTAACCATAAGGAAGTATTTATTTTTTGTAATATTATATGCTATTCCACTCTTTGAATTTTGCTTTCTGTCGGTGTTGGCCTCGCCGCAAGCTTTTTAGAAAAAAAGTATGCCCCTAACGGACAAAGGACGCAAAAGTTACGCTCGTTTTATGTTATAGGTCTCATTTTTCATGTGCTTACACCCATGGTGTGTTGAATCACATGGCCGAGGGATGTGGGTTATCTTCCATGGTTCCTTGTATACCCGTAAACTTGGTAGCCTAGGCGCGGTTCATGATACGGTGGGTGAGTCCTCTACAGCGATGGAGTTCGATGTTGTATTGAATGTAACATGCTAGAAGTAGGAGGTACTCAGGGCGGTATCTCAACCATAGGGATTTATTTATTTTTTATAAAATTATATACTATTCCACTCTTTAAATTTCACTTTCTGTCAGTGTTGGCCTCGCCGCAAGCTTTCTAGAAAAAACGTATGCCCCTAAGAGACAACGGACACAAAAGTTACGCTCGTTTTAGGTTATAGGTGTCATTTTTCATGTGCTTACACCCATGATGTGCTGAACCACATGGCCGAGGGATGTGGGTTACCTTACATGGTTCCTTGTGTACCCATAAACTCGATCGTCTTGGCATGGTTCATGATATGGTGGGCGAGTCCTCCACCACGATGGAGTTCAACGTTGTATTGAATGTAACATGCTGGTAGTAGGTGGTATTCGGGGCGGTATCTTAACTATAGGGAAGTATTTGTTTTGAAAAAAATTATATACTATTCTACTCATTCAATTTCTATTTTTGTCGGTGTTGGCCTCACCGCAAGCTTTCTAGAAAAAAAAGTTTGCCCCAATCGGACAACGGATGCAAAAGTTATGCTCGTTTTAGGTTATAGGTCTCATTTTTCATGTACTTACACCCACGGTGTGCTGAACCGTGTGGCCGAGGGATGTGGGTTACCTTCCATGGTTCCTTGTATACCCGTAAACTTGGTAGCCTAGGCGCGGTTCATGATACGGTGGGCGAGTCCTCCACAGCGATGGAGTTCGATGTTGTATTGAATGTAACATGCTAGCAGTAGGAGGTACTCAGGGAGGTATCTCAACCATAGGGAAGTATTTATTTTTTGTAATATTATATACTATTCCACTCTTTGATTTTCACTTTCTGTCGGTGTTGGCCTCGCCGCAAGCTTTCTAGAAAAAAAGTATGCCCCTAACAGACAACGGACGCAAAAGTTACGCTCGTTTTAGGTTATAGGTCTCATTTTTCATGTGCTTACACCCATGGTGTGTTGAACCACATGGCCGAGGGATGTGGGTTACCTTCCATCATTCCTTGTGTACCCATAAACTCGGTAGTCTAGGCGCGGTTCATGATACGGTGGGCGAGTCCTCCACAGCGATGGAGTTTGACGTTGAATTGAATGTAACATGCTAGCAGTAGAAGGTACTCATGGCGGTATCTCAACCATATGGAAGTAACACCTTATATACTATTCTACTCTTTGAATTTCGCTTTTTGTCGGTGTTGGACCTTGTCGTAAGCTTTCTAGAAAAAAAAGTATGCTCCGATCGACAAACGAATGCAAAAGTTAGCTCGTTTAGGTTATAGGTCTCAGTTTTCATGTTCTTATACCCACGGTGTGCTAACCGCGTGGCCGAGGGATGTGGTTACCTGCCCAGGGTTCCTGTGTACCCATAACTCGGGTATCTAGGCGCTGTTGCATGATACGATAGGCGAGTCCTCCACCATGATGGAGTTTCGGCGCTGTATTGAATATAACAGGCTGGCAGTAGGAGGTATTCGGAGGGTATCTTAACCATAGGGAAGTATTTCTTTTAAAAAAAATATATACTATTCTACTCTTTGAATTTCGCTTTTTGTCGTGTTGGACTGGTCGTAAGCTTTCTAGAAAAAAAAGTATGCTCCGATCGGACAACGGATGCAAAGTTATGCTCGTTTTAGGTTATAGGGTCTCATTTTTCATGTGCTTATACCCACGAGTGTGCTGAACCGCGGGCCGAGGGATGCGGGTTACCTTCCATGGTTCCTTGTGTACCCATAAACTCGGTAGTCTAGGCGTGGTTCATGATACAGTGGGCGAGTCCTCCACCACGATGGAGTTCGACGCTGTATTGAATGTAACATGCTGGCAGTAGGAGGTATTCATGGCGGTATCTTAACCATAGGGAAGTATTTATTTTGTAAAAAAATATATACTATTCTACTCTTTGAATTTTGCTTTTTGTCGGTGTTGGTCTCGCTGCAAGCTTTCTAGAAAAAAAAGTATGCTCCGATCAGGACAACGGATGCAAAAGTTAATGCTCGTTTTAGGTTATAGGTCTCATTTTTCATGTGCTTACACCCACGGTGTGCTGAACCGCGTGGCCGAGGGATGTGGGTTACCTTCCATGGTTCCTTGTAGACCCATAAACTCGGTAGCCTAGGCGCAGTTCATGATACGGTGGGCGAGTCCTCCACAGCGATGGAGTTCGATGTTGTATTGAATGTAACATGCTAGCAGTAGGAGGTACTCAAGGCGGTATCTCAACCATAGGGAAGTATTTATTTTTTGTAAAATTACATACTATTCCACTCTTTGAATTTCACTTTTTGTCAGTGTTGGCCTCGCCGCAAGCTTTCTAGAAAAAAAAGTGTGCCCCTAACAGACAACGGACACAAAAGTTACGCTCATTTTAGGTAATAGGTCTCATTTTTCATGTGCTTACACCCACGGTGTGCTGAACCGCGTGGCCGAGGGATATGGGTTACCTTCCATGGTTCCATGTGTACCCATAAACTTGGTAGTCTAGGCGCGGTTCATGATACGATGGGCGAGTCCTCCACCACGATGGAGTTCGACGCTGTATTGAATGTACCATGCAGGCAATAGGAGGTATTCGGGCAGTATCTTAACCATAGGGAAGTATTTACTTTGTAAAAAATTATATACTATTCTACTCCTTGAATTTCGCTTTTTGTCGGTGTTGGCCTCGCCATAAGCTTTCTAGAAAAAAGAAGTATGTCCCGATCGGACAACGAATGTAAAAGTTATGCTCGTTTTAGGTTATAGGTCTCATTTTTCATGTGCTTATACCCACGGTGTGCTGAAACCGCGTGGCCGAGGGATGTGGGTTACCTTCCATGGTTCCTTGTGTACCCATAAACTCGGTAGTCTAGGCGCGGTTCATGATACGGTAGGCGAGTCCTCCACCATGATGGAGTTCGGCGCTGTATTGAATGTAACATGCTGGCAGTAGGAGGTATTCGGCGCGGTATCTTAACCATAGGGAAGTATTTATTTTGAAAAAAAATATATACTATTCTACTCTTTGAATTTCGCTTTTTGGTCGGTGTTGGACTTGTCCGTAAGCTTTCTAGAAAAAAAAGTATGCTCCGATCGGACAACGGATGCAAAAGTTATGCTCGTTTTAGGTTATAGGTCTCATTTTTCATGTGCTTATACCCACGTGTGCTGAACCGCAGTGGCCGAGGGATGTGGGTTACCTTCCATGGTTCCTTGTGTACCCATAAACTCGGTAGTCTAGGCGCGGTTCATGATACGGATGGGCGAGTCCTCCACCACGATGGAGTTCGACGTTGTATTGAATGTAACATGCTAGCAGTAGGAGGTACTCGGGACGGTACCTCAACCATAGGGAAGTATTTATTTTTATTAAAATTATATACTATTGTACTCTTTGAATTTCGCTTTCTGTCGGTGTTGGCCTTTCCGCAAGCTTTCTAAAAAAACAGTATGCCCCTAACAGACAACGAACGCAAAAGTTACGCTCGTTTTAGGTTATAGGTCTCATTTTTCATGTGCTTACACCCACGGTGTGCTGAACCACATGGCCGAGGGATGTGGGTTACCTTCCATGGTTCCTTGTGTACCCATAAACTCGGTAGTCTCGACGCGGTTCATGATACAGTAGGCTAATCCTCCACCACGATGGAGTTCGACGCTATATTGAATGTAACATGCTGGCACTAGGAGGTGTTCGAGGCGGTATCTTAACCATAGGGAAATATTTATTTTCAAAAAAATTATATACTATCCAACTCTTTGAATTTCACTTTTTCTCGATGTTGGCCTCGCCGCAAGCATTCTAGAAAAAAAGTATGCCCCGATCGGACAACGGATGCAAAAGTTATGCTCGTTTTAGGTTATAGGTCTCATTTTTCATGTGCTTATACCCACGGTGTGCTGAACTGCATGACCGAGGGATGTGGGTTACCTTCCATGGTTCCTTGTGTACCCATAAACTCGGTAGTCTAGGCGCGGTTCATGATACTGTAGGCGAGTCCTCCACCATGACGGAGTTCGGCGCTGTATTGAATGTAACATGCTGGCAGTAGGAGGTATTCGGGGCGGTATCTTAACCATAGGGAAGTATTTATTTTGAAAAAAAATATATACTATTCTACTGCTTTGAATTTTGCTTTTTGTCGGTGTTGGCCTCGCCGTAAGCGTTCTAGAAAAAAAAGTATGCTCCGATCGGACAACGGATGCAAGAGTTATGCTCGTTTTAGGTTATAGGTCTCATTTTTCATGTGCTTACACCCACGGTGTGCTGAGCCATGTGGCCGAGGGATGCGGGTTACCTTCCATGGTTCCTTGCGTACCCATAAATTCGGTGAGTCTAGGCGCGGTTCATGATACGGTGGGCGAGTCCTCCACCACGATGGAGTTCAATGCTGTATTGAATGTAACATGCTGGCAGTTGGAGGTATTCGTGGTGGTATCTTAACCATAGGTAAGTATTTTTTTTAAAAATAATTATATACTATTCTACTCTTTGAATTTCTCTTATGGTCGGTGTTGGCCTCGCCGCAAGCTTTCTAGAAAAAAAGTATGGTTCCGATAGGACAACAGATGCAAAAGTTATGCTCAGTTTTAGGTTATAGGTCTCATTTTTCATGTGCTTACACCCACAGTGTGCTAAACCGCATGTACAAGGGATGTGGGTTACCTTCCATGGTTCCTTGTATACCCGTAAACTCGGTAGTCTAGGCGCAGTTCATGATACGGTGGGCGAGTCCTCCACACGATGGAGTTTGACGTTGTATTGAATGTAACATGCTAGCAGTAGGAGGTACTCGGGGTGGTATCTCAACCACAGGGCAGTATTTATTTTTTATAAAATTATATACTATTCTACTCTTTGAATGTCGCTTTCTGACGATGTTGGCCTCACCACAAGCTTTCTAGAAAAAAAGTATGCCCCTAACAGACAACGGACACAAAAGTTACGCTTGTTTTAGGTTATAGGTCTCATTTTTCATGAGCTTATACCCAAGATGTGCTCAACCGCGTGGCCGAGGGATGTGGGTTACCTTCCATGGTTCCTTGTGTACCCATAAACTCGGTAGTCTAGGCGCGGTTCATGATACGGTAGGCGAGTCCTCCACCATGATGGAGTTCGGCGCTGTATTGAATGTACATGCTGGCAGTAGGATGTATTCGAGGCGGTATCTTAACCATAGGAAAGTATTTATATTGAAACAAATATATAGTATTCTACTCTTTGAATTTTGCTTTTTGTCGGTATTTGCCTCACCGCAAGCTTTCTACAAAATAAAGTATGCCCCTAATAAACAACGGACGCAAAAGTTACGCTTGTTTTAGGTTATAGGTCTCATTTTTCATGAGCTTATACCCAAGATGTGCTCAACCGCGTGGCCGAGGGATGTGGGTTACCTTCCATGGTTCCTTGTGTACCCATAAACTCGGTAGTCTAGGCGCGGTTCATGATACGGTAGGCGAGTCCTCCACCATGATGGAGTTCGGCGCTGTATTGAATGTAACATGCTGGCAGTAGGAGGTATTCGGCGCGGTATCTTAACCATAGGGAAGTATTTATTTTGAAAAAAAATATATACTATTCTACTCTTTGAATTTCGCTTTTTGTCGGTGTTGGACTTGCGGTAAGCTTTCTAGAAAAAAAAGTATGCTCCGATCGGACAACAGATGCAAAAGTTATGCTCGTTTTAGGTTATAGGTCTCATTTTTCATGTGCTTACACCCATAGTGTGCTAAACCGCATGTACAAGGGATTAGGGTTACCTTCCATGGTTCCTTGTATACCCGTAAACTCGGTAGTCTAGGCGCAGTTCATGATACGGTGGGCGAGTCCTCCACAGCGATGGAGTTTGACGTTGTATTGAATGTAACATGCTAGCAGTAGGAGGTACTCGGGGTGGTATCTCAACCACAGGGCAGTATTTATTTTTTATAAAATTATATACTATTCTACTCTTTGAATGTCGCTTTCTGACGATGTTGGCCTCACCACAAGCTTTCTAGAAAAAAAGTATGCCCCTAACAGACAACGGACACAAAAGTTACGCTTGTTTTAGGTTATAGGTCTCATTTTTCATGAGCTTATACCCAAGATGTGCTCAACCGCGTGGCCGAGGGATGTGGGTTACCTTCCATGGTTCCTTGTGTACCCATAAACTCGGTAGTCTAGGCGCGGTTCATGATACGGTAGGCGAGTCCTCCACCATGATGGAGTTCGGCGCTGTATTGAATGTACATGCTGGCAGTAGGATGTATTCGAGGCGGTATCTTAACCATAGGGAAGTATTTATATTGAAAAAAATATATAGTATTCTACTCTTTGAATTTCGCTTTTTGTCGGTATTTGCCTCACCGCAAGCTTTCTACAAAATAAAGTATGCCCCTATAGAACAACGGATGCAAAAGTTACGCTTGTTTTAGGTTATAGGTCTCATTTTTCATGAGCTTATACCCAAGATGTGCTCAACCGCGTGGCCGAGGGATGTGGGTTACCTTCCATGGTTCCTTGTGTACCCATAAACTCGGTAGTCTAGGCGCGGTTCATGATACGGTAGGCGAGTCCTCCACCATGATGGAGTTCGGCGCTGTATTGAATGTAACATGCTGGCAGTAGGAGGTATTCGGCGCGGTATCTTAACCATAGGGAAGTATTTATTTTGAAAAAAAATATATACTATTCTACTCTTTGAATTTCGCTTTTTGTCGGTGTTGGACTTGCGGTAAGCTTTCTAGAAAAAAAAGTATGCTCCGATCGGACAACAGATGCAAAAGTTATGCTCGTTTTAGGTTATAGGTCTCATTTTTCATGTGCTTACACCCATAGTGTGCTAAACCGCATGTACAAGGGATTAGGGTTACCTTCCATGGTTCCTTGTATACCCGTAAACTCGGTAGTCTAGGCGCAGTTCATGATACGGTGGGCGAGTCCTCCACAGCGATGGAGTTTGACGTTGTATTGAATGTAACATGCTAGCAGTAGGAGGTAGTCGGGGTGGTATCTCAACCACAGGGCAGTATTTATTTTTTATAAAATTATATACTATTCTACTATTTGAATGTCGCTTTCTGACGATGTTGGCCTCACCACAAGCTTTCTAGAAAAAAAGTATGCCCCTAACAGACAACGGACACAAAAGTTACGCTTGTTTTAGGTTATAGGTCTCATTTTTCATGAGCTTATACCCAAGATGTGCTCAACCGCGTGGCCGAGGGATGTGGGTTACCTTCCATGGTTCCTTGTGTACCCATAAACTCGGTAGTCTACGCGCGGTTCATGATACGGTAGGCGAGTCGTCCACCATGATGGAGTTCGGCGCTGTATTGAATGTAACATGCTGGCAGTAGGAGGTATTCGGCGCGGTATCTTAACCATAGGGAAGTATTTATTTTGAAAAAAAATATATACTATTCTACTCTTTGAATTTCGCTTTTTGTCGGTGTTGGACTTGTCGTAAGCTTTCTAGAAAAAAAAGTATGCTCCGATCGGACAACGGATGCAAAAGTTATGCTCGTTTTAGGTTATAGGTCTCATTTTTCATGTGCTTATACCCACGGTGTGCTGAACCGCGTGGCCGAGGGATGTGGGTTACCTTCCATGGTTCCTTGTGTACCCATAAACTCGGTAGTCTAGGCCGTGGTTCATGATACGATAGGCGAGTCCTCCACCATGACGGAGTTCGGCGCTGTATTGAATATAACATGCTGGCAGTAGGAGGTATTCGGGCTGGTATCTTAACCATAGGGAAGTATTTATTTTGAAAAAAATATATACTATTCTACTCTTTGAATTTCGCTTTTTGTCGGTGTTGGCCTCGCCGCAAGCTTTCTAGAAAAAAAGTATGTCCCGATAGGACAACAGATGCAAAAGTTACGCTCATTTTAGGTTATAGGTCTCATTTTTCATGTGCTTACACCCACGGTGTGCTGAACTGCGTGGCCGAGGGATGCGGGTTACCTTCCATGGTTAATTGTGTACCCATAAACTCGGTAGTCTAGGCGCAGTTCATGATACGGTGGGCGAGTCCTTCCACCACGAATGAGTTCGACGCTGTATTGAATGTAACATGCTGGCAGTAGGAGGTATTCGTGGCGGTATCTTAACCATAGGAAGTATTTATTATGAAAAAATTATATACTATTCTACTCTTTGAATTTTGCTTATTGTCGATGTTGTCCTCGCTGCAAGCTTTCTAGAAAAAAAAGTATGTCCTGATAGGACAACAGATGCAAAAGTTATGCCGTTTTAGGTTATAGGTCTCATTTTTCATGTGCTTACACCCACGGTGTGCTGAACCGCGTGGCCGAGGGATGCGGGTTACCTTCCATGGTTCCTTGTGTACCCGTAAACTCGGTAGTCTAGGCGCAGTTCATGATACGGTGGGCGAGTCCTCCACAGCGATGGAGTTTGACGTTGTATTGAATGTAACATGCTAGCAGTAGGAGGTACTCGGGGTGGTATCTCAACCACAGGGCAGTATTTATTTTTATAAAATTATATACTATTCTACTCTTTGAATGTCGCTTTCTGACGATGTTGGCCTCACCACAAGCTTTCTAGAAAAAAAGTATGCCCCTAACAGACAACGGACACAAAAGTTACGCTTGTTTTAGGTTATAGGTCTCATTTTTCATGAGCTTATACCCAAGATGTGCTCAACCGCGTGGCCGAGGGATGTGGGTTACCTTCCATGGTTCCTTGTGTACCCATAAACTCGGTAGTCTAGGCGCGGTTCATGATACGGTAGGCGAGTCCTCCACCATGATGGAGTTCGGCGCTGTATTGAATGTAACATGCTGGCAGTAGGAGGTATTCGGCGCGGTATCTTAACCATAGGGAAGTATTTATTTTGAAAAAAAATATATACTATTCTACTCTTTGAATTTCGCTTTTGTCGGTGTTGGACTTGCCGTAAGCTTTCTAGAAAAAAAGTATGCTCCGATCGGACAACAGATGCAAAAGTTATGCTCGTTTTAGGTTAATAGGTCTCATTTTTCATGTGCTTACACCCACAGTGTGCTAACACCGCATGTACAAGGGATGTGGGTTACCTTCCATGGTTCCTTGTATACCCGTAAACTCGGTAGTCTAGGCGCAGTTCATGATACGAGTGGGCGAGTCCTCCACAGCGATGGAGTTTGACGTTGTATTGAATGTAACATGCTAGCAGTAGGAGGTAGTCGGGGTGGTATCTCAACCACAGGGCAAGTATTATTTTTATAAAATATATACTATTCTACTCTTTGAATGTCGCTTTCTGACGATGTTGGCCTCACCACAAGCTTTCTAGAAAAAAAAGTATGCCCTAACAGACAACGGACACAAAGTTACGCTTGTTTTAGGTTATAGGTCTCATTTTTCATGTAGCTTATACCCACGATGTGCTGAACCGCGTGGCCGAGGGATGTGGGTTACCTTCCATGGTTCCTTGTGTACCCATAAACTCGGTAGTCTAGGCGCGGTTCATGATACGGTAGGCGAGTCCTCCACCATGATGGAGTTCGGCGCTGTATTGAATGTAACATGCTGGCAGTAGGAGGTATTCGGGGCGGTATCTTAACCATAGGGAAGTATTTATTTTGAAAAAAAATATATACTATTCTACTCTTTGAATTTCGCTTTTTGTCGGTGTTGGACTTGCCGTAAGCTTTCTAGAAAAAAAAGTATGCTCCGATCGGACAACGGATGCAAAAGTTATGCTCGTTTTAGGTTATAGGTCTCATTTTTCATGTGCTTATACCCACGGTGTGCTGAACCGCGTGGCCGAGGGATGTGGGTTACCTTCCATGGTTCCTTGTGTACCCATAAACTCGGTAGTCTAGGCGCGGTTCATGATACGATAGGCGAGTCCTCCACCATGACGGAGTTCGGCGCTGTATTGAATGTAACATGCTGGCAGTAGGAGGTATTCGGGGCGGTATCTTAACCATAGGGAAGTATTTATTTTGAAAAAAATATATACTATTCTACGCTTTGAATTTTGCTTTTTGTCGGTGTTGGCCTCGCCGTAAGCTTTCTAGAAAAAAAAGTATGCTCCGATCGGACAACGGATGCAAGAGTTATGCTCGTTTTAGGTTATAGGTCTCATTTTTCATGTGCTTACACCCACGGTGTGCTGAGCCGCTGTGGCCGAGGGATGCGGGTTACCTTCCATGGTTCCTTGTGTACCCATAAATTCGGTGATCTAGGCGCGGTTCATGATACGGTGGGCGAGTCCTCCACCACGATGGAGTTCAATGCTGTATTGAATGTAACATGCTGGCAGTTGGAGGTATTCGTGGTGGTATCTTAACCATAGGTAAGTATTTATTTTTGAAAATAATTATATACTATTCTACTCTTTGAATTTCTCTTATGGTCGGTGTTGGCCTCGCCGCAAGCTTTCTAGAAAAAAAGTGTGGTTCGATAGGACAACAGATGCAAAAGTTATGCTCGTTTTAGGTTATAGGTCTCATTTTTCATGTGCTTACACCCACAGTGTGCTAAACCGCATGTACAAGGGATGTGGGTTACCTTCCATGGTTCCTTGTATACCCGTAAACTCGGTAGTCTAGGCGCAGTTCATGATACGGTGGGCGAGTCCTCCACAGCGATGGAGTTTGACGTTGTATTGAATGTAACATGCTAGCAGTAGGAGGTACTCGGGGTGGTATCTCAACCACAGGGCAGTATTTATTTTTTATAAAATTATATACTATTCTACTCTTTGAATGTCGCTTTCTGACGATGTTGGCCTCACCACAAGCTTTCTAGAAAAAAAGTATGCCCCTAACAGACAACGGACACAAAAGTTACGCTTGTTTTAGGTTATAGGTCTCATTTTTCATGAGCTTATACCCAAGATGTGCTCAACCGCGTGGCCGAGGGATGTGGGTTACCTTCCATGGTTCCTTGTGTACCCATAAACTCGGTAGTCTAGGCGCGGTTCATGATACGGTAGGCGAGTCCTCCACCATGATGGAGTTCGGCGCTGTATTGAATGTAACATGCTGGCAGTAGGAGGTATTCGGCGCGGTATCTTAACCATAGGGAAGTATTTATTTTGAAAAAAATATATACTATTCTACTCTTTGAATTTCGCTTTTTGTCGGTGTTGGACTTGCGTAAGCTTTCTAGAAAAAAAAGTATGCTCCGATCGGACAACAGATGCAAAAGTTATGCTCGTTTTAGGTTATAGGTCTCATTTTTCATGTGCTTACACCCACAGTGTGCTAAACCGCATGTACAAGGGATGTGGGTTACCTTCCATGGTTCCTTGTATACCCGTAAACTCGGTAGTCTAGGCGCAGTTCATGATACGGTGGGCGAGTCCTCCACAGCGATGGAGTTTGACGTTGTATTGAATGTAACATGCTAGCAGTAGGAGGTAGTCGGGGTGGTATCTCAACCACAGGGCAGTATTTATTTTTTATAAAATTATATACTATTCTACTCTTTGAATGTCGCTTTCTGACGATGTTGGCCTCACCACAAGCTTTCTAGAAAAAAAGTATGCCCCTAACAGACAACGGACACAAAAGTTACGCTTGTTTTAGGTTATAGGTCTCATTTTTCATGAGCTTATACCCAAGATGTGCTCAACCGCGTGGCCGAGGGATGTGGGTTACCTTCCATGGTTCCTTGTGTACCCATAAACTCGGTAGTCTAGGCGCGGTTCATGATACGGTAGGCGAGTCCTCCACCATGATGGAGTTCGGCGCTGTATTGAATGTAACATGCTGGCAGTAGGAGGTATTCGGCGCGGTATCTTAACCATAGGGAAGTATTTATTTTGAAAAAAAATATATACTAGTTCTACTCTTTGAATTTCGCTTTTTGTCGGTGTTGGACTTGCCGTAAGCTTTCTAGAAAAAAAAGTATGCTCCGATCGGACAACAGATGCAAAAGTTATGCTCGTTTTAGGTTATAGGTCTCATTTTTCATGTGCTTACACCCACAGTGTGCTAAACCGCATGTACAAGGGATGTGGGTTACCTTCCATGGTTCCTTGTATACCCGTAAACTCGGTAGTCTAGGCGCAGTTCATGATACGGTGGGCGAGTCCTCCACAGCGATGGAGTTTGACGTTGTATTGAATGTAACATGCTAGCAGTAGGAGGTAGTCGGGGTGGTATCTCAACCACAGGGCAGTATTTATTTTTTATAAAATTATATACTATTCTACTATTTGAATGTCGCTTTCTGACGATGTTGGCCTCACCACAAGCTTTCTAGAAAAAAAGTATGCCCCTAACAGACAACGGACACAAAAGTTACGCTTGTTTTAGGTTATAGGTCTCATTTTTCATGAGCTTATACCCAAGATGTGCTCAACCGCGTGGCCGAGGGATGTGGGTTACCTTCCATGGTTCCTTGTGTACCCATAAACTCGGTAGTCTACGCGCGGTTCATGATACGGTAGGCGAGTCGTCCACCATGATGGAGTTCGGCGCTGTATTGAATGTAACATGCTGGCAGTAGGAGGTATTCGGCGCGGTATCTTAACCATAGGGAAGTATTTATTCTAAAAAAAATATATACTATTCTACTCTTTGAATTTCGCTTTTTGTCGGTGTTGGACTTGCCGTAAGCTTTCTAGAAAAAAAGTATGCTCCGATCGGACAACGGATGCAAAAGTTATGCTCGTTTTAGGTTATAGGTCTCATTTTTCATGTGCTTATACCCACGGTGTGCTGAACCGCGTGGCCGAGGGATGTGGGTTACCTTCCATGGTTCCTTGTGTACCCATAAACTCGGTAGTCTAGGCGCAGTTCATGATACGGTGGGCGAGTCTTCCACCACGAATGAGTTCGACGCTGTATTGAATGTAACATGCTGGCAGTAGGAGGTATTCGTGGCGGTATCTTAACCATACGAAAGTATTTATTATGAAAAAATTATATACTATTCTACTCTTTGAATTTTGCTTACTGATCGGATGTTGGCCTCGACGCACAGCTTTCTAGAAAAAAAGTATGCCCCTAATCAGACAACGGACACAAAGTTACGCTTGTTTTAGGTTATAGGTCTCATTTTTCATGATGCTTATACCCAGATGTGCTGAACCGCGTGGCCAGAGGGATGTGGGTTACCTTCCATGGTTCCTTGTGTACCCATAAACTCGTAGTCTAGGCGCGGTTCATGATACGGTATGCGAGTCCTCCACCATGATGGAGTTCGGCGCTGTATTGAATGTAACATGCTGGCAGTAGGAGGTATCGGGCGGTATCTTAACCATAGGGAAGTATTTATTTTGAAAAAAAATATATACTATTCTACTCTTTGAATTTCGCTTTTTGTCGGTGTTGGACTTGCCGTAAGCGTTCTAGAAAAAAAGTATGCTCGATCGGGACAACGGATGCAAAAGTTATGCTCGTTTAGTTATAGGTCTCATTTTCATGTGCTTACACCCACGGTGTGCTGAGCCGCGTGGCCGAGGGATGGGGTTACCTTCCATGGTTCCTTGTGTACCCATAAACTCGGTAGCCTAGGCGCGGTTCATGATATGGTGGGCGAGTCCTTCAGAGCAATGGAGTTTGACGTTGTATTGAATGTAACATGCTAGCAATAGGAGGTACTTGGGGCGGTATCTCAACCATAGGGAAGTATTTATATTTTGAAAAATTATATACTATTCTGCTCTTTGAATTTCGCTTTTTGTCGGTGTTGGCCTCACCGCAAGCTTTCTAGAAAAAAAGGATGCCCCTAACAGACAACGGACACAAAAGTTACGCTCGTTTTAGGTTATTGGTCTCATTTTTCATGTGCTTACACTCACGATGTGCTGAACTGCGTGGCCGAGGGATGTGGGTTACCTTCCATGGTTCCTTGTGTACCCATAAATTCGGTAGTCTAGGCGCGGTTCATGATAGGATGGGCGAGTCCTCCACAGCGATAGAGTTCGACGCTGTTTTGAATGTAACATGCTAGCAGTAGGAGGTACTCGGGGCTGTATCTCAACCATAGGGATGTATTTATTTTGAAAAAATTATATACTATTCTACTCTTTGAATTTCGCTTTTGTCGGTATTGCCTCACGCAAGCTTTCTACAAAATAAAGTATGCCCCTAATAAGACAACGATGCAAAAGTTATGCTCGTTTTAGGTTATAGGTCTCATTTTTCATGGCTTACACCCACGGTGTGCTGAACCGCGTGGCCGAGGGATGTGGTTATCCTTCCATGGTTCCCTTGTATGATACCCATAAACATCGAGTCGGTCCTAGGACGCGGTTCAGGATACGGTGGGACGAGTCTTCCGACCACGATGGAGTTTCGACAGCTGTATTGAATGTAACATGCTAGGCAGGTAGGAGGCTATTGTGTCTGGTATCTCAACCATAGGGAAGTATTTATTTTTGAAAAATTATATACTATTCTACTCTTTGAATATTCTTCTTTTGTCGGGTGGTGGCCTCAGCCGCAAGCTTTCTAGAAAAAAAAGTATGGCCCCGAACAGACAACGGAAGCAAAAGTACGCTCGGTTTTAGGTTATTAGGTCTCATTTTTCATGTGCTTACACCACGATGTGCTGAACCGCGTGGCCGAGGGATGTGGGTTACCTTCCATGGTTCCTTGTGTACCCATAAAGTCGGTAGTCTAGGCGCGGTTCATGATAGGATGGGCGAGTCCTCCACAGCGATAGAGTTCGACTGCTGTCTTGAATGTAACCTGCTAGCAGTAGGAGGTACTCGGGGCAGTATCTCAACCATAGGGATGTATTTATTTTTTGTAAATTATATACTATTCTACTCTTTGAATTTCGCTTTTGTCGGTATTGGCCTCGACCGCAAGCTTTCTACAAAATAAAGTATTGCCCCTAATTAACAACGGACGCAAAAGTTACGCTTGTTTTAGGTTATAGGTCTGCATTTTTCATGTGCTTATACCCACGGTGTGCTGAACTCCTGGTCGAGGGATGTGGGTTACCTTCCATGGTTCCTTGTGTACCCATAAACTCGGTAGTCTAGGCGCGGTTCATGATACGGTAGGCGAGTCCTCCACCATGATGGAGTTCGGCGCTGTATTGAATGTAACATGCTGGCAGTAGGAGGTATTCGGGGTGGTATCTTAACCATAGAGGAAGTATTTATTTTGAAAAAAATATATACTATTTTACTCTTTGAATTTCTCTTTTGTCGGTGTTGGCCTTGCCGTAAGCTTTCTAGAAAAAAAAGTATGCTCCGATCGGACAACGGATGCAAAAGTTATGCTCGCTTTAGGTTATAGGTCTCATTTTTCATGTGCTTACACCCACAGTGTGCTAAACCGCATGTACAAGGGATGTGGGTTACCTTCCATGGTTCCTTGTGTACCCATAAACTTCGGTAGTCTAGGCGCGGTTCATGATACGGATGGGCGAGTCCTCCACAGCGATAGAGTTCGACGCTGTATTGAATGTAACATGCTAGCAGTAGGAGGTACTCGGGGCTGTATCTCAACCATAGGGATGTATTTATTTTTGTAAAATTATATACTATTCTACTCTTTGAATTTCGCTTTTGTCGGTATTTGCCTCACCGCAAGCTTTCTACAAAATAAAGTATGCCCCTAATTAACAACGGACGCAAAAGTTACGCTTGTTTTAGGTTATAGGTCTGACTTTTTTCATGTGCT
>MU847879.1:0-26577 GCA_032690845.1 Eleusine coracana subsp. coracana
TTTATTTTTTGTAAAATTATATACTATTTTACTCTTTGAATTTTGCTTTTTGTCGGTGTTGCCCCGTTGCAAGCTTTCTAGAAAAAAGTATGCCCCTAACAGACAACGACGCAAAAGTTACGGTCGTTTAGGTTATAGGTCTCATTTTTCATGTGCTTATACCCACGGTGTGCTGAACCGCGTGGACTGAGCGATGTCGGTTACCTTCCATGGTTCCTTGTGTACCCATAAACACGGTAGTCTAGGTGCAGTTCATGATACGATAGGCGAGTCCTCCACCACGACGGAGTTCGTCGCTGTATTGAATGTAACCTGCTGGCAGTAGGAGGTATTCCGGGGGTATCTAACAATAGAGAAGTATTTATTTGAAAAAAATATATACTACTCTACTCTTTGAATTTCGCTTATTGTCGGTGTTGGCCTCGCCGCAAGCTTTCTAGAAAAAAAGAGAATGGCTTGATAGGACAACGGATGCAAAAGTTATGCTCGTTTTAGGTTATAGGTCCATTTTCATGTGCTTGCTGAACCTGCGTGGACGAGGGATGTGGGTTACCTTCCATGGTTCCATGTATACCCGTAAACTCGGTGGTCTAGGCGCGGTTCATGATACGGTGGGCGAGTCCTCCACAGCGATGGAGTTTGACGTTGTATTGAATGTAACATGCTAGTAGTAGGAGGTACTCGGGGCCGTATCTCAACCATAGGGAAGTATTTATTTTTTGTAAAATTATATACTATTCTACTCTTTGAATTTCGCTTTCTATCGGTGTTGGCCTCATCGCAAGCTTTCTAGAAAAAAAGTATGCCCCCAACAGACAATGGACGCAAAAGTTATGGTCGTTTTAGGTTATAGGTCTCTTTTTTCGTGTGCTTACACCCACGGTGTGCTAAATCGCGTAGCCGAGGGATGTGGGTTACCTTCCATTGTTCCTTGTGTACCCATAAACTCGGTAGTCTAGGCGCGGTTCATGATACAATGGGCGAGTCCTCCACCCCGATGGAGTTCGACGCTGTATTGAATTTAACATGCAGGCAGTAGGAGGTATTCGGGTGGTATCTTAACCATAGGGAAGTAATTATTTTGAAAAAAATTATATACTATTCTACTCTTTGAATTTTCCTTTTGTTGGCGTTGGTCTCGCCACAAGCTTTCTAGAAAAAAAAAGTATGCCCCGATCGGACAACGGATGCAAAAGTTATGCTCGTTTTAGGTTATAGGTCTCGTTTTTCATGTGCTTACACCCACGGTGTGCTGAACCGCGTGGCCGAGGGATGCGGGTTACCTTCCATGGTTCCTTGTGTACCCATAAACTCGGTAGTCCAGGCGCGGTTCATGATACGGTGGGTGAGTCCTCCACCACGATGGAGCTCGACGCTGTATTGAATGTAACCTGCTGGCTGTAGGAGGTATTCATGGTGGTATCTTAACTATAGAAAAGTATTTATTTTGAAAAAAATTATATACTATTCTACTCTTTGAATTTCGCTTATTGTCGGCGTTGGTCTCGCTGCAAGCTTTCTAGAAAAAAAGAGTATGCCCCGATAGGACAACGGATGCAAAAGTTATGCTCGTTTTAGGTTATAGGTCTCATTTTTCATGTGCTTGCTGAACCGCATGGACAAGGGATGTGGGTTACCTTCCATGGTTCCTTGTATACCCGTAAACTCGGTGGTCTAGGCGCGGTTCATGATATGGTGGGCGAGTCCTCCACAGCAATGGAGTTTAACGTTGTATTGAATGTAACATGCTAGTAGTAGGAGGTACTCGGGGCGGTATCTCAACCATAGGGAAGTATTTATTTTTTGTAAAATTATATACTATTCTACTCTTTGAATTTCGCTTTTTGTCGGTGTTGGCCCCGTTGCAAGCTTTCTAGAAAAAAAGTATGCCCCTAACAGACAACGGACGCAAAAGTTACGGTCGTTTTAGGTTATAGGTCTCATTTTTCATGTGCTTATACCCACGGTGTGCTGAACCGCGTGGACGAGGGATGTCGGTTACCTTCCATGGTTCCTTGTGTACCCATAAACACGGTAGTCTAGGTGCAGTTCATGATACGATAGGCGAGTCCTCCACCACGACGGAGTTCGTCGCTGTATTGAATGTAACCTGCTGGCTGTAGGAGGTATTCATGGTGGTATCTTAACTATAGATAAGTATTTATTTTGAAAAAAATTATATACTATTCTACTCTTTGAATTTTGCTTATTATCGGTTTTGGCCTCGCCACAAGCTTTCTAGAAAAAAATAGTATGCCCCGATAAGACAACGGATGCAAAAGTTATGCTCGTTTTAGGTTATAAGTCTCATTTTTCATGTGCTTGCTGAACTGCGTGGACGAGGGATGTGGGTTACCTTCCATGGTTCCATGTATACCCGTAAACTCGGTGGTCTAGGCGCGGTTCATGATACGGTGGGCGAGTCCTCCACAGCGATGGAGTTTGACGTTGTATTGAATGTAACATGCTAGTAGTAGGAGGTACTCGGGGCCGTATCTCAACCATAGGGAAGTATTTATTTTTTGTAAAATTATATACTATTCTACTCTTTGAATTTCGCTTTCTATCGGTGTTGGCCTCATCGCAAGCTTTCTAGAAAAAAAGTATGCCCCCAACAGACAATGGACGCAAAAGTTATGGTCGTTTTAGGTTATAGGTCTCTTTTTTCGTGTGCTTACACCCACGGTGTGCTAAATCGCGTAGCCGAGGGATGTGGGTTACCTTCCATTGTTCCTTGTGTACCCATAAACCCGGTAGTCTAGGCGCGGTTCATGATACAATGGGCGAGTCCTCCACCCCGATGGAGTTCGACGCTGTATTGAATTTAACATGCAGGCAGTAGGAGGTATTCGGGGTGGTATCTTAACCATAGAGAAGTAATTATTTTGAAAAAAATTATATACTATTCTACTCTTTGAATTTTCCTTTTGTTGGCGTTGGTCTCGCCACAAGCTTTCTAGAAAAAAAAAGTATGCCCCGATCGGACAACGGATGCAAAAGTTATGCTCGTTTTAGGTTATAGGTCTCGTTTTTCATGTGCTTACACCCACGGTGTGCTGAACCGCATGGCCGAGGGATGCGGGTTACCTTCCATGGTTCCTTGTGTACCCATAAACTCGGTAGTCCAGGCGCGGTTCATGATACGGTGGGTGAGTCCTCCACCACGATGGAGCTCGACGCTGTATTGAATGTAACCTGCTGGCTGTAGGAGGTATTCATGGTGGTATCTTAACTATAGAAAAGTATTTATTTTGAAAAAAATTATATACTATTCTACTCTTTGAATTTCGCTTATTTTCGGCGTTGGTCTCGCTGCAAGCTTTCTAGAAAAAAAGAGTATGCCCCGATAGGACAACGGATGCAAAAGTTATGCTCGTTTTAGGTTATAGGTCTCATTTTTCATGTGCTTGCTGAACCGCATGGACAAGGGATGTGGGTTACCTTCCATGGTTCCTTGTATACCCGTAAACTCGGTGGTCTAGGCGCGGTTCATGATATGGTGGGCGAGTCCTCCACAGCAATGGAGTTTAACGTTGTATTGAATGTAACATGCTAGTAGTAGGAGGTACTCGGGGCGGTATCTCAACCATAGGGAAGTATTTATTTTTTGTAAAATTATATACTATTCTACTCTTTGAATTTCGCTTTTTGTCGGTGTTGGCCCCGTTGCAAGCTTTCTAGAAAAAAAGTATGCCCCTAACAGACAACGGACGCAAAAGTTACGGTCGTTTTAGGTTATAGGTCTCATTTTTCATGTGCTTATACCCACGGTGTGCTGAACCGCGTGGACGAGGGATGTCGGTTACCTTCCATGGTTCCTTGTGTACCCATAAACACGGTAGTCTAGGTGCAGTTCATGATACGATAGGCGAGTCCTCCACCACGACGGAGTTCGTCGCTGTATTGAATGTAACCTGCTGGCTGTAGGAGGTATTCATGGTGGTATCTTAACTATAGATAAGTATTTATTTTGAAAAAAATTATATACTATTCTACTCTTTGAATTTTGCTTATTATCGGTTTTGGCCTCGCCACAAGCTTTCTAGAAAAAAATAGTATGCCCCGATAAGACAACGGATGCAAAAGTTATGCTCGTTTTAGGTTATAAGTCTCATTTTTCATGTGCTTGCTGAACTGCGTGGACGAGGGATGTGGGTTACCTTCCATGGTTCCATGTATACCCGTAAACTCGGTGGTCTAGGCGCGGTTCATGATACGGTGGGCGAGTCCTCCACAGCGATGGAGTTTGACGTTGTATTGAATGTAACATGCTAGTAGTAGGAGGTACTCGGGGCCGTATCTCAACCATAGGGAAGTATTTATTTTTTGTAAAATTATATACTATTCTACTCTTTGAATTTCGCTTTCTATCGGTGTTGGCCTCATCGCAAGCTTTCTAGAAAAAAAGTATGCCCCCAACAGACAATGGACGCAAAAGTTATGGTCGTTTTAGGTTATAGGTCTCTTTTTTCGTGTGCTTACACCCACGGTGTGCTAAATCGCGTAGCCGAGGGATGTGGGTTACCTTCCATTGTTCCTTGTGTACCCATAAACCCGGTAGTCTAGGCGCGGTTCATGATACAATGGGCGAGTCCTCCACCCCGATGGAGTTCGACGCTGTATTGAATTTAACATGCAGGCAGTAGGAGGTATTCGGGGTGGTATCTTAACCATAGAGAAGTAATTATTTTGAAAAAAATTATATACTATTCTACTCTTTGAATTTTCCTTTTGTTGGCGTTGGTCTCGCCACAAGCTTTCTAGAAAAAAAAAGTATGCCCCGATCGGACAACGGATGCAAAAGTTATGCTCGTTTTAGGTTATAGGTCTCGTTTTTCATGTGCTTACACCCACGGTGTGCTGAACCGCATGGCCGAGGGATGCGGGTTACCTTCCATGGTTCCTTGTGTACCCATAAACTCGGTAGTCCAGGCGCGGTTCATGATACGGTGGGTGAGTCCTCCACCACGATGGAGCTCGACGCTGTATTGAATGTAACCTGCTGGCTGTAGGAGGTATTCATGGTGGTATCTTAACTATAGAAAAGTATTTATTTTGAAAAAAATTATATACTATTCTACTCTTTGAATTTCGCTTATTTTCGGCGTTGGTCTCGCTGCAAGCTTTCTAGAAAAAAAGAGTATGCCCCGATAGGACAACGGATGCAAAAGTTATGCTCGTTTTAGGTTATAGGTCTCATTTTTCATGTGCTTGCTGAACCGCATGGACAAGGGATGTGGGTTACCTTCCATGGTTCCTTGTATACCCGTAAACTCGGTGGTCTAGGCGCGGTTCATGATATGGTGGGCGAGTCCTCCACAGCAATGGAGTTTAACGTTGTATTGAATGTAACATGCTAGTAGTAGGAGGTACTCGGGGCGGTATCTCAACCATAGGGAAGTATTTATTTTTTGTAAAATTATATACTATTCTACTCTTTGAATTTCGCTTTTTGTCGGTGTTGGCCCCGTTGCAAGCTTTCTAGAAAAAAAGTATGCCCCTAACAGACAACGGACGCAAAAGTTACGGTCGTTTTAGGTTATAGGTCTCATTTTTCATGTGCTTATACCCACGGTGTGCTGAACCGCGTGGACGAGGGATGTCGGTTACCTTCCATGGTTCCTTGTGTACCCATAAACACGGTAGTCTAGGTGCAGTTCATGATACGATAGGCGAGTCCTCCACCACGACGGAGTTCGTCGCTGTATTGAATGTAACCTGCTGGCTGTAGGAGGTATTCATGGTGGTATCTTAACTATAGATAAGTATTTATTTTGAAAAAAATTATATACTATTCTACTCTTTGAATTTTGCTTATTATCGGTTTTGGCCTCGCCACAAGCTTTCTAGAAAAAAATAGTATGCCCCGATAAGACAACGGATGCAAAAGTTATGCTCGTTTTAGGTTATAAGTCTCATTTTTCATGTGCTTGCTGAACTGCGTGGACGAGGGATGTGGGTTACCTTCCATGGTTCCATGTATACCCGTAAACTCGGTGGTCTAGGCGCGGTTCATGATACGGTGGGCGAGTCCTCCACAGCGATGGAGTTTGACGTTGTATTGAATGTAACATGCTAGTAGTAGGAGGTACTCGGGGCGGTATCTCAACCATAGGGAAGTATTTATTTTTTGTAAAATTATATACTATTCTACTCTTTGAATTTCGCTTTTTGTCGGTGTTGGCCCCGTTGCAAGCTTTCTAGAAAAAAAGTATGCCCCTAACAGACAACGGACGCAAAAGTTACGGTCGTTTTAGGTTATAGGTCTCATTTTTCATGTGCTTATACCCACGGTGTGCTGAACCGCGTGGACGAGGGATGTCGGTTACCTTCCATGGTTCCTTGTGTACCCATAAACACGGTAGTCTAGGTGCAGTTCATGATACGATAGGCGAGTCCTCCACCACGACGGAGTTCGTCGCTGTATTGAATGTAACCTGCTGGCTGTAGGAGGTATTCATGGTGGTATCTTAACTATAGATAAGTATTTATTTTGAAAAAAATTATATACTATTCTACTCTTTGAATTTTGCTTATTATCGGTTTTGGCCTCGCCACAAGCTTTCTAGAAAAAAATAGTATGCCCCGATAAGACAACGGATGCAAAAGTTATGCTCGTTTTAGGTTATAAGTCTCATTTTTCATGTGCTTGCTGAACTGCGTGGACGAGGGATGTGGGTTACCTTCCATGGTTCCATGTATACCCGTAAACTCGGTGGTCTAGGCGCGGTTCATGATACGGTGGGCGAGTCCTCCACAGCGATGGAGTTTGACGTTGTATTGAATGTAACATGCTAGTAGTAGGAGGTACTCGGGGCCGTATCTCAACCATAGGGAAGTATTTATTTTTTGTAAAATTATATACTATTCTACTCTTTGAATTTCGCTTTCTATCGGTGTTGGCCTCATCGCAAGCTTTCTAGAAAAAAAGTATGCCCCCAACAGACAATGGACGCAAAAGTTATGGTCGTTTTAGGTTATAGGTCTCTTTTTTCGTGTGCTTACACCCACGGTGTGCTAAATCGCGTAGCCGAGGGATGTGGGTTACCTTCCATTGTTCCTTGTGTACCCATAAACTCGGTAGTCTAGGCGCGGTTCATGATACAATGGGCGAGTCCTCCACCCCGATGGAGTTCGACGCTGTATTGAATTTAACATGCAGGCAGTAGGAGGTATTCGGGGTGGTATCTTAACCATAGAGAAGTAATTATTTTGAAAAAAATTATATACTATTCTACTCTTTGAATTTTCCTTTTGTTGGCGTTGGTCTCGCCACAAGCTTTCTAGAAAAAAAAAGTATGCCCCGATCGGACAACGGATGCAAAAGTTATGCTCGTTTTAGGTTATAGGTCTCGTTTTTCATGTGCTTACACCCACGGTGTGCTGAACCGCGTGGCCGAGGGATGCGGGTTACCTTCCATGGTTCCTTGTGTACCCATAAACTCGGTAGTCCAGGCGCGGTTCATGATACGATGGGCGAGTCCTCCACCACGATGGAGCTCGACGCTGTATTGAATGTAACCTGCTGGCTGTAGGAGGTATTCATGGTGGTATCTTAACTATAGATAAGTATTTATTTTGAAAAAAATTATATACTATTCTACTCTTTGAATTTAGCTTATTATCGGTTTTGGCCTCGCCACAAGCTTTCTAGAAAAAAATAGTATGCCCCGATAAGACAACGGATGCAAAAGTTATGCTCGTTTTAGGTTATAAGTCTCATTTTTCATGTGCTTGCTGAACTGCGTGGACGAGGGATGTGGGTTACCTTCCATGGTTCCATGTATACCCGTAAACTCGGTGGTCTAGGCGCGGTTCATGATACGGTGGGCGAGTCCTCCACAGCGATGGAGTTTGACGTTGTATTGAATGTAACATGCTAGTAGTAGGAGGTACTCGGGGCCGTATCTCAACCATAGGGAAGTATTTATTTTTTGTAAAATTATATACTATTCTACTCTTTGAATTTCGCTTTCTATCGGTGTTGGCCTCATCGCAAGCTTTCTAGAAAAAAAGTATGCCCCCAACAGACAATGGACGCAAAAGTTATGGTCGTTTTAGGTTATAGGTCTCTTTTTTCGTGTGCTTACACCCACGGTGTGCTAAATCGCGTAGCCGAGGGATGTGGGTTACCTTCCATTGTTCCTTGTGTACCCATAAACTCGGTAGTCTAGGCGCGGTTCATGATACAATGGGCGAGTCCTCCACCCCGATGGAGTTCGACGCTGTATTGAATTTAACATGCAGGCAGTAGGAGGTATTCGGGGTGGTATCTTAACCATAGAGAAGTAATTATTTTGAAAAAAATTATATACTATTCTACTCTTTGAATTTTCCTTTTGTTGGCGTTGGTCTCGCCACAAGCTTTCTAGAAAAAAAAAGTATGCCCCGATCGGACAACGGATGCAAAAGTTATGCTCGTTTTAGGTTATAGGTCTCGTTTTTCATGTGCTTACACCCACGGTGTGCTGAACCGCGTGGCCGAGGGATGCGGGTTACCTTCCATGGTTCCTTGTGTACCCATAAACTCGGTAGTCCAGGCGCGGTTCATGATACGATGGGCGAGTCCTCCACCACGATGGAGCTCGACGCTGTATTGAATGTAACCTGCTGGCTGTAGGAGGTATTCATGGTGGTATCTTAACTATAGATAAGTATTTATTTTGAAAAAAATTATATACTATTCTACTCTTTGAATTTTGCTTATTATCGGTTTTGGCCTCGCCACAAGCTTTCTAGAAAAAAATAGTATGCCCCGATAAGACAACGGATGCAAAAGTTATGCTCGTTTTAGGTTATAAGTCTCATTTTTCATGTGCTTGCTGAACTGCAGTGGACGAGGGATGTGGGTTACCTTCCATGGTTCCATGTATACCCGTAAACTCGGTGGTCTAGGCGCGGTTCATGATACGGTGGGCGAGTCCTCCACAGCGATGGAGTTTGACGTTGTATTGAATGTAACATGCTAGTAGTAGGAGGTACTCGGGGCCGTATCTCAACCATAGGGAAGTATTTATTTTTTGTAAAATTATATACTATTCTACTCTTTGAATTTCGCTTTCTATCGGTGTTGGCCTCATCGCAAGCTTTCTAGAAAAAAAGTATGCCCCCAACAGACAATGGACGCAAAAGTTATGGTCGTTTTAGGTTATAGGTCTCTTTTTTCGTGTGCTTACACCCACGGTGTGCTAAATCGCGTAGCCGAGGGATGTGGGTTACCTTCCATTGTTCCTTGTGTACCCATAAACCCGGTAGTCTAGGCGCGGTTCATGATACAATGGGCGAGTCCTCCACCCCGATGGAGTTCGACGCTGTATTGAATTTAACATGCAGGCAGTAGGAGGTATTCGGGGTGGTATCTTAACCATAGAGAAGTAATTATTTTGAAAAAAATTATATACTATTCTACTCTTTGAATTTTCCTTTTGTTGGCGTTGGTCTCGCCACAAGCTTTCTAGAAAAAAAAAGTATGCCCCGATCGGACAACGGATGCAAAAGTTATGCTCGTTTTAGGTTATAGGTCTCGTTTTTCATGTGCTTACACCCACGGTGTGCTGAACCGCATGGCCGAGGGATGCGGGTTACCTTCCATGGTTCCTTGTGTACCCATAAACTCGGTAGTCCAGGCGCGGTTCATGATACGGTGGGCGAGTCCTCCACCACGATGGAGCTCGACGCTGTATTGAATGTAACCTGCTGGCTGTAGGAGGTATTCATGGTGGTATCTTAACTATAGAAAGTATTTATTTTGAAAAAAATTATATACTATTCTACTCTTTGAATTTCGCTTATTTTCGGCGTTGGTCTCGCTGCAAGCTTTCTAGAAAAAAAGAGTATGCCCCGATAGGACAACGGATGCAAAAGTTATGCTCGTTTTAGGTTATAGGTCTCATTTTTCATGTGCTTGCTGAACCGCATGGACAAGGGATGTGGGTTACCTTCCATGGTTCCTTGTATACCCGTAAACTCGGTGGTCTAGGCGCGGTTCATGATATGGTGGGCGAGTCCTCCACAGCAATGGAGTTTAACGTTGTATTGAATGTAACATGCTAGTAGTAGGAGGTACTCGGGGCGGTATCTCAACCATAGGGAAGTATTTATTTTTTGTAAAATTATATACTATTCTACTCTTTGAATTTCGCTTTCTGTCGGTGTTGGCCTCATCGCAAGCTTTCTAGAAAAAAAGTATGCCCCCAACAGACAATGGACGCAAAAGTTATGGTCGTTTTAGGTTATAGGTCTCTTTTTTCGTGTGCTTACACCCACGGTGTGCTAAATCGCGTAGCCGAGGGATGTGGGTTACCTTCCATTGTTCCTTGTGTACCCATAAACCCGGTAGTCTAGGCGCGGTTCATGATACAATGGGCGAGTCCTCCACCCCGATGGAGTTCGACGCTGTATTGAATTTAACATGCAGGCAGTAGGAGGTATTCGGGGTGGTATCTTAACCATAGAGAAGTAATTATTTTGAAAAAAATTATATACTATTCTACTCTTTGAATTTTCCTTTTGTTGGCGTTGGTCTCGCCACAAGCTTTCTAGAAAAAAAAAGTATGCCCCGATCGGACAACGGATGCAAAAGTTATGCTCGTTTTAGGTTATAGGTCTCGTTTTTCATGTGCTTACACCCACGGTGTGCTGAACCGCATGGCCGAGGGATGCGGGTTACCTTCCATGGTTCCTTGTATACCCGTAAACTCGGTGGTCTAGGCGCGGTTCATGATACGGTGGGCGAGTCCTCCACAGCGATGGAGTTTGACGTTGTATTGAATGTAACATGCTAGTAGTAGGAGGTACTCGGGGCCGTATCTCAACCATAGGGAAGTATTTATTTTTTGTATAATTATATACTATTCTACTCTTTGAATTTCGCTTTCTATCGGTGTTGGCCTCATCGCAAGCTTTCTAGAAAAAAAGTATGCCCCCAACAGACAATGGACGCAAAAGTTATGGTCGTTGTAGGTTATAGGTCTCTTTTTTCGTGTGCTTACACCCACGGTGTGCTAAATCGCGTAGCCGAGGGATGTGGGTTACCTTCCATTGTTCCTTGTGTACCCATAAACTCGGTAGTCTAGGCGCGGTTCATGATACAATGGGCGAGTCCTCCACCCCGATGGAGTTCGACGCTGTATTGAATTTAACATGCAGGCAGTAGGAGGTATTCGGGGTGGTATCTTAACCATAGGGAAGTAATTATTTTGAAAAAAATTATATACTATTCTACTCTTTGAATTTTCCTTTTGTTGGCGTTGGTCTCGCTACAAGCTTTCTAGAAAAAAAAAGTATGCCCCGATCGGACAACGGATGCAAAAGTTATGCTCGTTTTAGGTTATAGGTCTCGTTTTTCATGTGCTTACACCCACGGTGTGCTGAACCGCGTGGCCGAGGGATGCGGGTTACCTTCCATGGTTCCTTGTGTACCCATAAACTCGGTAGTCCAGGCGCGGTTCATGATACGGTGGGCGAGTCCTCCACCACGATGGAGCTCGACGCTGTATTGAATGTAACCTGCTGGCTGTAGGAGGTATTCATGGTGGTATCTTAACTATAGAAAAGTATTTATTTTGAAAAAAATTATATACTATTCTACTCTTTGAATTTCGCTTATTTTTGGCGTTGGTCTCGCTGCAAGCTTTCTAGAAAAAAAGAGTATGCCCCGATAGGACAACGGATGCAAAAGTTATGCTCGTTTTAGGTTATAGGTCTCATTTTTCATGTGCTTGCTGAACTGCGTGGACGAGGGATGTGGGTTACCTTCCATGGTTCCATGTATACCCGTAAACTCGGTGGTCTAGGCGCGGTTCATGATACGGTGGGCGAGTCCTCCACAGCGATGGAGTTTGACGTTGTATTGAATGTAACATGCTAGTAGTAGGAGGTACTCGGGGCCGTATCTCAACCATAGGGAAGTATTTATTTTTTGTATAATTATATACTATTCTACTCTTTGAATTTCGCTTTCTATCGGTGTTGGCCTCATCGCAAGCTTTCTAGAAAAAAAGTATGCCCCCAACAGACAATGGACGCAAAAGTTATGGTCGTTGTAGGTTATAGGTCTCTTTTTTCGTGTGCTTACACCCACGGTGTGCTAAATCGCGTAGCCGAGGGATGTGGGTTACCTTCCATTGTTCCTTGTGTACCCATAAACTCGGTAGTCTAGGCGCGGTTCATGATACAATGGGCGAGTCCTCCACCCCGATGGAGTTCGACGCTGTATTGAATTTAACATGCAGGCAGTAGGAGGTATTCGGGGTGGTATCTTAACCATAGGGAAGTAATTATTTTGAAAAAAATTATATACTATTCTACTCTTTGAATTTTCCTTTTGTTGGCGTTGGTCTCGCTACAAGCTTTCTAGAAAAAAAAAGTATGCCCCGATCGGACAACGGATGCAAAAGTTATGCTCGTTTTAGGTTATAGGTCTCGTTTTTCATGTGCTTACACCCACGGTGTGCTGAACCGCGTGGCCGAGGGATGCGGGTTACCTTCCATGGTTCCTTGTGTACCCATAAACTCGGTAGTCCAGGCGCGGTTCATGATACGGTGGGCGAGTCCTCCACCACGATGGAGCTCGACGCTGTATTGAATGTAACCTGCTGGCTGTAGGAGGTATTCATGGTGGTATCTTAACTATAGAAAAGTATTTATTTTGAAAAAAATTATATACTATTCTACTCTTTGAATTTCGCTTATTTTTGGCGTTGGTCTCGCTGCAAGCTTTCTAGAAAAAAAGAGTATGCCCCGATAGGACAACGGATGCAAAAGTTATGCTCGTTTTAGGTTATAGGTCTCATTTTTCATGTGCTTGCTGAACCGCATGGACAAGGGATGTGGGTTACCTTCCATGGTTCCTTGTATACCCGTAAACTCGGTGGTCTAGGCGCGGTTCATGATATGGTGGGCGAGTCCTCCACAAGCAATGGAGTTTAACGTTATATTGAATGTAACATGCTAGTAGTAGGAGGTACTCGGGGCGGTATCTCAACCATAGGGAAGTATTTATTTTTTGTAAAATTATATACTATTGTACTCTTTGAATTTCACTTTCTGTCGGTGTTGGCCTCATCGCAAGCTTTCTAGAAAAAAAGTATGCCCCTAACAGACAACGGACGCAAAAGTTACGGTCGTTTTAGGTTATAGGTCTCATTTTTCATGTGCTTATACCCACGGTGTGCTGAACCGCGTGGACGAGGGATGTCGGTTACCTTCCATGGTTCCTTGTGTACCCATAAACACGGTAGTCTAGGTGCAGTTCATGATACGATAGGCGAGTCCTCCACCACGACGGAGTTCGTCGCTGTATTGAATGTAACCTGCTGGCTGTAGGAGGTATTCATGGTGGTATCTTAACTATAGATAAGTATTTATTTTGAAAAAAATTATATACTATTCTACTCTTTGAATTTTGCTTATTATCGGTTTTGGCCTCGCCACAAGCTTTCTAGAAAAAATAGTATGCCCCGATAAGACAACGGATGCAAAAGTTATGCTCGTTTTAGGTTATAAGTCTCATTTTTCATGTGCTTGCTGAACTGCGTGGACGAGGGATGTGGGTTACCTTCCATGGTTCCATGTATACCCGTAAACTCGGTGGTCTAGGCGCGGTTCATGATACGGTGGGCGAGTCCTCCACAACGATGGAGTTTGACGTTGTATTGAATGTAACATGCTAGTAGTAGGAGGTACTCGGGGCCGTATCTCAACCATAGGGAAGTATTTATTTTTTGTAAAATTATATACTATTCTACTCTTTGAATTTCGCTTTCTATCGGTGTTGGCCTCATCGCAAGCTTTCTAGAAAAAAAGTATGCCCCCAACAGACAATGGACGCAAAAGTTATGGTCGTTTTAGGTTATAGGTCTCTTTTTTCGTGTGCTTACACCCATGGTGTGCTAAATCGCGTAGCCGAGGGATGTGGGTTACCTTCCATTGTTCCTTGTGTACCCATAAACTCGGTAGTCTAGGCACGGTTAATGATACAATGGGCGAGTCCTCCACCCCGATGGAGTTCGACGCTGTATTGAATTTAACATGCAGGCAGTAGGAGGTATTCGGGGTGGTATCTTAACCATAGGGAAGTAATTATTTTGAAAAAAATTATATACTATTCTACTCTTTGAATTTCACTTTTTGTCGGTGTTGGCCTCGCCACAAGCTTTCTCGAAAAAAAAGTATGCCCCGATAGGAAAACGGATGCAAAAGTTATGCTCGTTTTAGGTTATAGGTCTCATTTTTCATGTGCTTACACCCACGTTTTGCTGAACCACTTGGCCGAGGGATGCGGGTTATCTTCCATGGTTCCTTGTGTACCCATAAACTCGGTAGTCTAGGCGTGGTTCATGATATGGTGCGCGAGTCCTCCACCATGATGGAGTTCGACGCTATATTGAATGTAACATGCTGACAGTAGGAGGTACTCGGGGCGGTATCTTAACAATAGGAAAGTATTTATTTTAAAAAAAATATATACTATTCTACTCTTCGAATTTTGCTTATTGTCATTGTTGGCCTCGTCGCAAGCTTTCTAGAAAAAAAAAGTATGCCCCGATAGGACAACGGATGCAAAAGTAATGCTCGTTTTAGATTATAGGTCTCATTTTTCATGTGCTTATACCCATGGTGTGCCGAACTGCATGGATGAGGGATGTGGGTGATGAGGACATCACCATGCTGGATACACACATATCATGGCCTTCCCCAAGTTACAAGTCGTCACCAACTCGGTCGCCGTGTTCGTCTCGGATTCAGCCGATACCCTTTCATGGTTTTGATGATATCTCCCACATCCGACGTCCAAACGAGGCGTTCTTTGATGCGATGGAAAGAGGACGACGACGCCGTCATTTTGGTTCTGGTCCTAGCTCCATAAGGGTCGTGAGTCATAATATATGACCATGACAAGGTGCTGTGTCACCTATTTTGGGCCAACTTGGCCATGTATCGTGTCGGGCCTTAAGCCCATGTTGTGGGCGCCCCCCCTGGTCGCCCAAACCCTAGGACGTCTTTGTTTCCTACATAAACTCAGTAGCCGCCGTCTTTTAGTCTCGGGTTTTGTTTAGTTCAGTTTTCCAGAGAGAAACTTGATCGAATTATTGTAACTGTGGCGACAAGTCCTTTTACAGTAATCCAGGGCCCCTGTTCTTGTTCTACACCACTGTGGCGATTAGTCCTTTTGTGATCAGAGCTTGAACCTTTTCTTGTGATTCACTTCATCCATATTTGCAATTTCAGATTGCGTGTTTATCCTCTCTTGCTTGTGTTCTTGATTTCTCTTGCAGGAACAATCAAGTTGTGCTTGGTGTAACGGTTGCGGGGTTGGATCGTGTCTGATTCACGCCGGGTCGTCGACGCCGAGTTCCCCAAATTCGAGTTTATCCCCTTACCTCTCGGAAGATCGGACCATATCTACATCAGTGGGTTACCTTCCATGGTTTCTTGTATAGCCGTAAACTCGGTAGTCTAGGCGCGGTTCATGATACAGTGGGCGAGTCCTCTACAGCAATGGAATTTGACGTTGTATTGAGTGTAACATGCTAGTAGTAGGAGGTACTCGGGGCGGTATCTCAACCATAGAGAAGTATTTATTTTTTGTAAAATTATATACTATTCTACTCTTTGAATTTCACTTTATGTCGGTGTTGGCCTCACCGCAAGCTTTCTAGAAAAAAAAAAGTATGCCCCGATCGGACAACGGATGCAAAAGTTATGCTCGTTTTAGGTTATAGGTCTCATTTTTCACATGCTTATACCCACGGTGTGCTGAACCGCGTGGCCGAGGGATGCGGGTTACCTTCCATGGTTCCTTGTGTACCCATAAACTTGGTAGTCTAGTCGCGATTCATGATACGGTGGGCGAGTCCTCCACCACGATGGAGTTCGACACTGTATTGAATGTAACATACTGGCAGTAGGAGGTATTCGGGGTGGTATCTTAACCATAGGGAAGTAATTATTTTGAAAAAAAAATTATATACTATTCTACTCTTTGAATTTCACTTTTTGTCGGTGTTGGCCTCGCCACAAGCTTTCTAGAAAAAAAAAAGTATGCCCCGATCGGACAACGGATGCAAAAGTTATGCTCGTTTTAAGTTATAGGTCTCATTTTTCATGTGCTTACACCCATGGTGTGCTGAACCGCGTGGCCGAGGGATGCGGGTTACCTTCCATGGTTCCTTGTGTACCCATAAACTCGGTAGTCTAGGCGCGGATCATGATACGGTGGGCGAGTCCTCTACAGCGATGGAGTTCGACGTTTTATTGAATGTAACATGCTAGTAGTAGGAGGTACTCGGGGCGGTATCTCAATCATAGGGAAGTATTTATTTTCTGTAAAATTATATACTATTCTACTCTTTGAATTTCACTTTCTGTCGGTGTTGGCCTCACCGCAAGCTTTCTAGAAAAAAAAAGTATGCCCCGATCGGACAACAGATGCAAAAGTTATGCTCGTTTTAGGTTATAGGTCTCATTTTTCATGTGCTTATACCCACGGTGTGCTGAACCACGTGGATGAGGGATGTGGGTTACCTTCCATGGTTTCTTGTATACCCGTAAACTCGGTAGTCTAGACACGGTTCATGATACGGTGGGCGAGTCCTCAACCACGATGGAGTTTGACACTGTATTGAATGTAACATGCTGGCAATAGGAGGTATTCATGGTGGTATCTTAACTATAGAAAAGTATTTATTTTGAAAAAAATTATATACTATTATACTCTTTGAATTTTGCTTATTATCGGTTTTGGCCTCGCCACAAGCTTTCTAGAAAAAAATAGTGTGCCCCGATAAGACAACGGATGCAAAAGTTATGCTCGTTTTGGGTTATAAGTCTCATTTTTCATGTGCTTGCTGAACTGCGTGGACGAGGGATGTGGGTTACCTTCCATGGTTCCTTGTATACCCGTAAACTCGGTGGTCTAGACGCGGTTCATGATACGGTGGGCGAGTCCTCCACAGCGATGGAGTTTGATGTTGCATTGAATGTAACATGCTAGTAGTAGGATGTACTCAGGGCGGTTTCTCAACCACAGGGAAGTATTTATTTTTTGTAAAATTATATACTATTCTACTCTTTGAATTTCGCTTTCTGTCGCTTTTGGCCTCATCGAAAGCTTTCTAGAAAAAAAGTATGCCCCTAACAGACAACGGACGCAAAAGTTATGGTCATTTTAGGTTATAGGTCTCTTTTTTCGTGTGCTTACACCCACGGTGTGCTAAACCGCGTGACCGAGGGATGTGAGTTACCTTCCATTGTTCCTTGTGTACCCATAAACTCGGTAGTCTAGGCGCGGTTCATGATACAATGGGCGAGTCCTCCACCACGATGGAGCTTGATGCTGTATTGAATTTAACATGCTGGTAGTAGGAGGTATTCGGGGTGGTATCTTAACCATAGGGAAGTAATTATTTTGAAAAAAATTATATACTATTCTACTCTTTGAATTTCACTTTTTGTCGGTGTTGGCCTCGCCACAAGCTTTCTAGAAAAAAAAAAGTATGCCCCGATCGGACAACGGATGCAAAAGTTATGCTCGTTTTAAGTTATAGGTCTCATTTTTCATGTGCTTACACCCATGGTGTGCTGAACCGCGTGGCCGAGGGATGCGGGTTACCTTCCATGGTTCCTTGTGTACCCATAAACTCGGTAGTCTAGGCGCGGATCATGATACGGTGGGCGAGTCCTCTACAGCGATGGAGTTCGACGTTTTATTGAATGTAACATGCTAGTAGTAGGAGGTACTCGGGGCGGTATCTCAATCATAGGGAAGTATTTATTTTTTGTAAAATTATATACTATTCTACTCTTTGAATTTCACTTTCTGTCGGTGTTGGCCTCACCGCAAGCTTTCTAGAAAAAAAAAGTATGCCCCGATCGGACAACGGATGCAAAAGTTATGCTCGTTTTAGGTTATAGGTCTCATTTTTCATGTGCTTATACCCACGGTGTGCTGAACCACGTGGATGAGGGATGTGGGTTACCTTCCATGGTTTCTTGTATACCCGTAAACTCGGTAGTCTAGACACGGTTCATGATACGGTGGGCGAGTCCTCAACCACGATGGAGTTTGACACTGTATTGAATGTAACATGCTGGCAATAGGAGGTATTCATGGTGGTATCTTAACTATAGAAAAGTATTTATTTTGAAAAAAATTATATACTATTCTACTCTTTGAATTTCGCTTATTGTCGATGTTGGCCTCGCTGCATGCTTTCTAGAAAAAAAGAGTGCCCCAATAGGACAACGGATGCAAAAATTTTGCTCGTTTTAGGTTATAGGTCTCATTTTTCATGTGCTTGCTGAACCTCGTGGACGAGGGATGTGGGTTACCTTCCATGGTTCCTTGTATACCCGTAAACTTGGTAGTCTAGGCGCGGTTCATGATACGGTGGGCGAGTCCTCCACAGCGATGGAGTTTGATGTTGTATTGAATGTAACATGCTAGTAGTAGGATGTACTCAGGGCGGTTTCTCAACCACAGGGAAGTATTTATTTTTTGTAAAATTATATACTATTCTACTCTTTGAATTTCGCTTTCTGTCGCTTTTGGCCTCATCGAAAGCTTTCTAGAAAAAAAGTATGCCCCTAACAGACAACGGACGCAAAAGTTATGGTCATTTTAGGTTATAGGTCTCTTTTTTCGTGTGCTTACACCCACGGTGTGCTAAATCGCGTGGCCGAGGGATGTGAGTTACCTTCCATTGTTCCTTGTGTACCCATAAACTCGGTAGTCTAGGCGCGGTTCATGATACAATGGGCGAGTCCTCCACCACGATGGAGCTTGATGCTGTATTGAATTTAACATGCTGGCAGTAGGAGGTATTCGGGGTGGTATCTTAACCATAGGGAAGTAATTATTTTGAAAAAAATTATATACTATTCTACTCTTTGAATTTCACTTTTTGTCGGTGTTGGCCTCGCCACAAGCTTTCTAGAAAAAAAAAGTATGCCCCGATCGGACAACGGATGCAAAAGTTATGCTCGTTTTAAGTTATAGGTCTCATTTTTCATGTGCTTACACCCATGGTGTGCTGAACCGCGTGGCCGAGGGATGCGGGTTACCTTCCATGGTTCCTTGTGTACCCATAAACTCGGTAGTCTAGGCGCGGATCATGATACGGTGGGCGAGTCCTCTACAGCGATGGAGTTCGACGTTTTATTGAATGTAACATGCTAGTAGTAGGAGGTACTCGGGGCGGTATCTCAATCATAGGGAAGTATTTATTTTTTGTAAAATTATATACTATTCTACTCTTTGAATTTCACTTTCTGTCGGTGTTGGCCTCACCGCAAGCTTTCTAGAAAAAAAAAGTATGCCCCGATCGGACAACGGATGCAAAAGTTATGCTCGTTTTAGGTTATAGGTCTCATTTTTCATGTGCTTATACCCACGGTGTGCTGAACCACGTGGATGAGGGATGTGGGTTACCTTCCATGGTTTCTTGTATACCCGTAAACTCGGTAGTCTAGACACGGTTCATGATACGGTGGGCGAGTCCTCAACCACGATGGAGTTTGACACTGTATTGAATGTAACATGCTGGCAATAGGAGGTATTCATGGTGGTATCTTAACTATAGAAAAGTATTTATTTTGAAAAAAATTATATACTATTCTACTCTTTGAATTTCGCTTATTGTCGATGTTGGCCTCGCTGCATGCTTTCTAGAAAAAAAGAGTGCCCCAATAGGACAACGGATGCAAAAATTTTGCTCGTTTTAGGTTATAGGTCTCATTTTTCATGTGCTTGCTGAACCTCGTGGACGAGGGATGTGGGTTACCTTCCATGGTTCCTTGTATACCCGTAAACTTGGTAGTCTAGGCGCGGTTCATGATACGGTGGGCGAGTCCTCCACAGCGATGGAGTTTGATGTTGTATTGAATGTAACATGCTAGTAGTAGGATGTACTCAGGGCGGTTTCTCAACCACAGGGAAGTATTTATTTTTTGTAAAATTATATACTATTCTACTCTTTGAATTTCGCTTTCTGTCGCTTTTGGCCTCATCGAAAGCTTTCTAGAAAAAAAGTATGCCCCTAACAGACAACGGACGCAAAAGTTATGGTCATTTTAGGTTATAGGTCTCTTTTTTCGTGTGCTTACACCCACGGTGTGCTAAACCGCGTGGCCGAGGGATGTGAGTTACCTTCCATTGTTCCTTGTGTACCCATAAACTCGGTAGTCTAGGCGCGGTTCATGATACAATGGGCGAGTCCTCCACCACGATGGAGCTTGATGCTGTATTGAATTTAACATGCTGGCAGTAGGAGGTATTCGGGGTGGTATCTTAACCATAGGGAAGTAATTATTTTGAAAAAAATTATATACTATTCTACTCTTTGAATTTCGCTTTTTGTCGGTGTTGGCCTCGCCACAAGCTTTCTAGAAAAAAAAGTATGCCCCGATCGGACAACGAATGCAAAAGTTATGCTCGTTTTAGGTTATAGGTCTCATTTTTCATGTGCTTACACCCACGGTGTGCTGAACCGCGTGGCCGAGGGATGCGGGTTACCTTCCATGGTTCCTTGTGTACCCATAAACTGGGTAGTCAAGGCGTGGTTCATGATACGATGGGCGAGTCCTCCACCACGATGGAGTTCGACGTTGTATTGAATGTAACATGCTGCCAGTAGGAGGTATTCGGTGCGGTATCTTAACTATAGGAAAGTATTTATTTTGAAAAAAATTATATACTATTCTACTCTTTGAATTTTGCTTGTTTTCATTGTTGGCCTCATTGAAAGATTTCTAGAAAAAAAAAGTATGCCCCGATAGGACAACGGATGCAAAAGTTATGCTCGTTTTAGGTTATAGGTCTCATTTTTCATGTGCTTATACCCACGGTGTGCTGAACCACGTGGATGAGGGATGTGGGTTACCTTCCATGGTTTCTTGTATACCCGTAAACTCGGTAGTCTAGGCGCGGTTCATGATACGGTGGGCGAGTCCTCAACCACGATGGAGTTCGACGCTGTATTGAATGTAACATGCTGGCAATAGGAGGTATTCATGGTGGTATCTTAACTATAGAAAAGCATTTATTTTGAAAAAAATTATATACTATTCTACTCTTTGAATTTCGCTTATTGTCGGTGTTGGCCTCGCCGCAAGCTTTCTAGAAAAAAAGAGTATGCCCCGATAGGACAACGGATGCAAAAGTTATACTCGCTTTAGGTTATAGGTCTCATTTTTCATGTGCTTGCTGAACCGCATGGACAAGGGATGTGGGTTACCTTCCATGGTTCCTTGTATACCCGTAAACTCGGTGGTCTAGGCGCGGTTCATGATACGGTGGGCGAGTCCTCCACAGCGATGGAGTTTGACGTTGTATTGAATGTAACATGCTAGTAGTAGGAGGTACTCGGGGCGGTATCTCAACCATAGGGAAGTATTTATTTTTTGTAAAATTATATACTATTCTACTCTTTGAATTTCGCTTTCTATCGGTGTTGGCCTCGTCGCAAGCTTTCTAGAAAAAAAGTATGCCTCTAACAGACAACGGACGCAAAAGTTACGGTCGTTTTAGGTTATAGGTCTCATTTTTCATGTGCTTATACCCACGGTGTGCTGAACCGCGTGGACGAGGGATGTGGGTTACCTTCCATGGTTCCTTGTGTACCCATAAACACGGTAGTCTAGGTGCAGTTCATGATACGGTAGGCGAGTCCTCCACCACGACGGAGTTCGTCGCTGTATTGAATGTAACATGCTGGCAGTAGGAGGTATTCGGGGGTATCTTAACTATAGGGAAGTATTTATTTTGAAAAAAATTATATACTATTCTACTCTTTGAATTTCGCTTATTGTCGGTGTTGGCCTCGCCGCAAGATTTCTAGAAAAAAAGAGTATGGCCCGATAGGACAACGGATGCAAAAGTTATGCTCGTTTTAGGTTATAGGTCACATTTTTCATGTGCTTTCTGAACCGCGTGGACGAGGGATGTGGGTTACCTTCCATGGTTCCATGTATACCCGTAAACTTGGTGGTCTAGGCGCGGTTCATGATACGGTGGGCGAGTCCTCCACAGCGATGGAGTTTGACGTTGTATTGAATGTAACATGCTAGTAGTAGGAGGTACTCGGGGCGGTTTCTCAACCATAGGGAAGTATTTATTTTTTGTAAAATTATATACTATTCTACTCTTTGAATTTCGCTTTCTGTCGGTGTTGGCCTCATCGCAAGCTTTCTAGAAAAAAAGTACGCCCCTAATAGACAACGGACGCAAAAGTTACGGTCGTTTTAGGTTATAGGTCTCTTTTTTCGTGTGCTTACACCCATGGTGTGCTAAACCGTGTGGCCGAGGGATGTGGGTTACCTTCCATTGTTCCTTGTGTACCCATACACTCAGTAGTCTAGGCGCGGTTCATGATACAATGGGCGAGTCCTCCACCACGATGGAGTTTGACGCTGTATTGAATTTAACATGCAGGCAGTAGGAGGTATTCGGAGTGGTATCTTAACCATAGGGAAGTAATTATTTTGAAAAAAATTATATACTATTCTACTCTTTGAATTTTCCTTTTGTCGCGTTGGCCTCGCCACAAGCTTTCTAGAAAAAAAAAGTATGCCCCGATCGGACAACGGATGCAAAAGTTATGCTCGTTTTAGGTTATAGGTCTCATTTTTCATGTGCTTACACCCACGGTGTGCTGAGCCGCGTGGCCGAGGGATGCGGGTTACCTTCCATGGTTCCTTGTGTACCCATAAACTCGGTAGTCCAGGCGCGGTTCATGATACGGTGGGCGAGTCCGCCACCACGATGGAGCTCGACGCTGTATTAATTGTAACATGCTGGCTGTAGGAGGTATTCATGGTGGATCTTAACTATAGAAAAGTATTTATTTTGAAACAAATTATATACTATTCTACTCTTTGAATTTCGCTTATTGTCGGTGTTGGCCTCGCCGCAAGCTTTCTAGAAAAAAAGAGTATGCCCCGATAGGACAACGGATGCAAAAGTTATGCTCGTTTTAGGTTATAAGTCTCATTTTTCAAGTGCTTGCTGAACTGCGTGGACGAGGGATGTGGGTTACCTTCCATGGTTCCTTGTATACCCGTAAACTCGGTGGTCTAGACGCGGTTCATGATACGGTGGGCGAGTCCTCCACAGCGATGGAGTTTGACGTTGTATTGAATATAACATGCTAGTAGTAGGAGGTACTCGGGGCGGTATCTCAACCGTAGGGAAGTATTTATTTTTTGTAAAATTATATACTATTGTACTCTTTGAATTTCGCTTTTCTGTCGGTGTTGGCCTCATCGCAAGCTTTCTAGAAAAAAAAGTATGCCCCGATCGGACAACGGATGCAAAAGTTATGCTCGTTGTAGGTTATAGGTCTCATTTTTCATGTGCTTACACCCACGGTGTGCTGAACCGCGTGGCCGAGGGATGCGGGTTACCTTCCATGGTTCCTTGTGTACCCATAAACTGGGTAGTCCAGGCGTGGTTCATGATACGATGGGCGAGTCCTCCACCACGATGGAGTTCGACGCTGTATTGAATGTAACATGCTGCCAGTAGGAGGTATTCGGTGCGGTATCTTAACTATAGGAAAGTATTTATTTTGAAAAAAATTATATACTATTCTACTCTTTGAATTTTGCTTGTTTTCATTGTTGGCCTCATTGAAAGATTTCTAGAAAAAAAAAGTATGCCCCGATAGGACAACGGATGCAAAAGTTATGCTCGTTTTAGGTTATAGGTCTCATTTTTCATGTGCTTATACCCACGGTGTGCTGAACCACGTGGATGAGGGATGTGGGTTACCTTCCATGGTTTCTTGTATACCCGTAAACTCGGTAGTCTAGGCGCGGTTCATGATACGGTGGGCGAGTCCTCAACCACGATGGAGTTCGACGCTGTATTGAATGTAACATGCTGGCAAGTAGGAGGTATTCATGGTGGTATCTTAACTATAGAAAGTATTTATTTTGAAAAAATTATATACTATTCTACTCTTTGAATTTCGCTTATTGTCGGTGTTGGCCTCGCCGCAAGCTTTCTAGAAAAAAAGAGTATGCCCCGATAGGACAACGGATGCAAAAGTTATGCTCGCTTTTAGGTTATAGGTCTCATTTTTCATGTGCTTGCTGAACCGCATGGACGAGGGATGTGGGTTACCTTCCATGGTTCCTTGTATACCCGTAAACTCGGTGGTCTAGGCGCGGTTCATGATACGGTGGGCGAGTCCTCCACAGCGATGGAGTTTGACGTTGTATTGAATGTAACATGCTAGTAGTAGGAGGTACTCGGGGCGGTATCTCAACCATAGGGAAGTATTTATTTTTTGTAAAATTATATACTATTCTACTCTTTGAATTTCGCTTTCTGTCGGTGTTGGCCTCATCGCAAGCTTTCTAGAAAAAAAGTACGCCCCTAATAGACAACGGACGCAAAAGTTACGGTCGTTTTAGGTTATAGGTCTCTTTTTTCGTGTGCTTACACCCATGGTGTGCTAAACCGTGTGGCCGAGGGATGTGGGTTACCTTCCATTGTTCCTTGTGTACCCATACACTCAGTAGTCTAGTCGCGGTTCATGATACAATGGGCGAGTCCTCCACCACGATGGAGTTTGACGCTGTATTGAATTTAACATGCAGGCAGTAGGAGGTATTCGGAGTGGTCATCTTAACCATAGGGAAGTAATTATTTTGAAAAAAATTATATACTATTCTACTCTTTGAATTTTCCTTTTGTCGCGTTGGCCTCGCCACAAGCTTTCTAGAAAAAAAAAGTATGCCCCGATCGGACAACGGATGCAAAAGTTATGCTCGTTTTAGGTTATAGGTCTCATTTTTCATGTGCTTACACCCACGGTGTGCTGAAGCCGCGTGGCCGAGGGATGCGGGTTACCTTCCATGGTTCCTTGTGTACCCATAAACTCGGTAGTCCAGGCGCGGTTACATGATACGGTGGGCGAGTCCTCCACCACGATGGAGCTCGACGCTGTATTGAATTGTAACATGCTGGCTGTAGGAGGTATTCATGGTGGTATCTTAACTATAGAAAAGTATTTATTTTGAAAAAAATTATATACTATTCTACTCTTTGAATTTCGCTTATTGTCGGTGTTGGCCTCGCCTGCAAGCTTTCTAGAAAAAAAGAGTATGCCCCGATAGGACAACGGATGCAAAAGTTATGCTCGTTTTAGGTTATAAGTCTATATTTTCATGTGCTTGCTGAACTGCGTGGACGAGGGATGTGGGTTACCTTCCATGGTTCCTTGTATACCCGTAAACTTGGTGGTCTAGGCGCGGTTCATGATACGGTGGGCGAGTCCTCCACAGCGATGGAGTTTGACGTTGTATTGAATATAACATGCTAGTAGTAGGAGGTACTCGGGGCGGTATCTCAACCGTAGGGAAGTATTTATTTTTTGTAAAATTATATACTATTGTACTCTTTGAATTTCACTTTCTGTCGGTGTTGGCCTCATCGCAAGCTTTCTAGAAAAAAAAGTATGCCCCGATCGGACAACGGATGCAAAAGTTATGCTCGTTGTAGGTTATAGGTCTCATTTTTCATGTGCTTACACCCACGGTGTGCTAACCGCGTGGCCGAGGGATGCGGGTTACCTTCCATGGTTCCTTGTGTACCCATAAACTCGGTAGTCCAGGCGTGGTTCATGATACGATGGGCGAGTCCTCCACCACGATGGAGTTCGACGCTGTATTGAATGTAACATGCTGCCAGTAGGAGGTATTCGGTGCGGTATCTTAACTATAGGAAGTATTATTTTGAAAAAAATTATATACTATTCTACTCTTTGAATTTTCGCTTGTTTTCATTGTTGGCCTCATGCAAAGCTTTCTAGAAAAAAAAGTATGCCCCGATAGGACAACGGATGCAAAAGTTATGCTCGTTTTAGGTTATAGGTCTCATTTTTCATGTGCTTATACCCACGGTGTGCTGAACCACGTGGATGAGGGATGTGGGTTACCTTCCATGGTTCTTGTATACCGTAAACTCGGTAGTCTAGGCGCGGTTCATGATACGGTGGGCGAGTCCTCAACCACGATGGAGTTCGACGCTGTATTGAATGTAACATGCTGGCAATAGGAGGTATTCATGGTGGTATCTTAACTATAGAAAAGCATTTATTTGAAAAAAATTATATACTATTCTACTCTTTGAATTTCGCTTATTGTCGGTGTTGGCCTCGCCGCAAGCTTTCTAGAAAAAAAGAGTATGCCCCGATAGGACAACGGATGCAAAAGTTATACTCGCTTTAGGTTATAGGTCTCATTTTTCATGTGCTTGCTGACCGCATGGACAAGGGATGTGGGTTACCTTCCATGGTTCCTTGTATACCCGTAAACTCGGTGGTCTAGGCGCGGTTCATGATACGGTGGGCGAGTCCTCCACAGCGATGGAGTTTGACGTTGTATTGAATGTAACATGCTAGTAGTAGGAGGTACTCGGGGCGGTATCTCAACCATAGGGAAGTATTTATTTTTTGTAAAATTATATACTATTCTACTATTTGAATTTCACTTTCTGTCGGTGGTTGGCCTCATCGCAAGCTTTCTAGAAAAAAGTACGCCCCTAATAGACAACGGACGCAAAAGTTACGG